>VOQZ01002089.1:0-39570 GCA_008079305.1 Phytophthora palmivora
AAAAGTCAAGGTCGTTTGAGCAGTAGATGATAAAATGCAAAGTGATTGATTTAGGTCCTTAGTTCGCAAACTGTCTCTACTCTAAGCCTACTGGATGTCCTACCTGGATACACACTACTGGATTCCTAACTGGATACTGAGCTACCCCAGCCAATCAGCGACTGCCACGTCGACGCCCATCTTGTACCCACAATCTTGTACCCGCGCACGACCGTAGCGTAAACACTTGTCCCGTAATCAGCTTCACGTAATCACGGGAATGCTTGCGGTGCACTGAGTGAAGGTCGTACCGGTATCTACCGGTACACCGCGGCAGGGCGAGGCGTCCTTCTTGACAACACTCCCACTCGACTCGGCCGTAATGGCGCCTTGGATCCCGAGCTTGCTCCGAAGGATATCGAACTGCACGGCAGTGATCGGCTTGGTCATCAAGTCCGCCAGCATGTCCTTTGTCGAGCAGTACTCCAACACCACTTGGCCGTCTTCAACCTTCTCGCGCACGAAGTGGTAGCGAATGTCGATGTGCTTGGTGCGCTTGTGGAACTCCGGGTTCTTGGCCAACGCGATGGAGCCTTGGTTGTCCTCGTAGATCTTGACTGCCGACTTGTCCTTCATTTCGCCGATCTCGCACAGGAACGCCTTGAGCCAAATTGCCTCCTGTGTCGCTTCCGTCAACGCCATGTACTCTGCCTCCGTCGATGAAAGCGCCACTGTCCGCTGCTTTTTGCTTCTCCAGCTGATGCATCCGCCGTTCATCATGAATGCGTATCCGCTTGTACTCCGTCGAGACTCGATGTCACCGGCCCAATCTGCATCCGAATAACCTTGGAGTCCGTCCTCGCTGCTCGCTTGAAACTCAATGCCATGAGTCTTCGTACCTTGGATGTAGCGAAACACCCTCTTGAGCGCTTGCCAGTGTGTCGGACACGGATCCGCGGCAAACTGGCTGAGAACTCCCACTGCGGCTGCAAGGTCTGGTCGAGTCCCCACCATGAGGTACATCAAGCAGCCGACTGCATTCCGGTACGGTACCTTCGCCATGGTCTCCTCGTGCTTGCAGCCTCCTTCGCACATGGCCTTGGTCAGCTTGAGTCCTGGGTCTTGTGGTGTCTTGACAGGGTTGCTCTTCTCCATGCTGAACTTCTCCAGGATGTCCTTCGCAAACTTGGTCTGCCGCACCGACACCTTTCCAGCTGTAAGATCTTGATCAATTTCCATGCCGAGGAAGTACTTGAGCTGACCCATGTCCGTCATCTCGAATCGCTTGCTCAGTGCCTCCTTGGTCGACTTGAGTAGCTCGTCGTTGTTGCTTGCTAGGATCAAGTCGTCCACGTACAGCGCCACGAAGATCATGTCTTGGTCGTCCCGCTTGACGTAGATGCAGTGATCCGCTTCGCACTTCTTGAACCCCAGCTCCAGCATGAACTTGTCGATGGTCTGGTTCCACATCCGCGGTGACTGCTTGAGACCATACAGCGAACGCTTGAGCTTGCACACGAAATCCGGGTACACCTCGTCAATAAAGCCATCCGGCTGCACCATGTAGATGTCTTCGTCCAACCACCCGTTCAGGAACGCCGTCTTGACATCCATCTGGTGCACCGTGAGGTTGTACTTGGCTGCCAAACTGAGCAGGATCCTGATTGACGTGAACTTGGCCACCGGCGCGAAGGTCTCTTCATAGTCGATGCCGTACTTCTGCAAAAATCCCTTGGCCACCAGTCGTGCCTTGAACCGCTCGATCTCTCCAGCCTGGTTTTCCTTGATCCGAAACACCCATCTACAGCTGATCGCCTTGCGTCCCTTGGGCAACGGCACCAATACCCACGTCTCATTCTTGCGAAGAGAGTTGATTTCCGAATCGCACGCTTCCTTCCACTTGGCCGCGTTGCTGGATTCCATCGCCGACACGAACGTAGTCGGCATTTCTCCCACTGAATCCACAACGAAGGCCGCATCGAAGCCTTCTTCATTTGCGATGGCTGACAGCTCATCCAGCGTTTGTGGCCGACTATGCCGCTTAGACCTTGGGATCTCCACCGCTTCCTCTAACGACCGGGTCCGCTGGTGTCGCTTGCTGCCGGGCTCGACATATTCGTCCCGCGCAGCTTCTTCTTCCTTGGTTTCTTCTGGTTCAGACGATTCTTCTTGGTCTGTGGCATCTTCATCGCGAAGGTCCACGACCACGTTTTCACCAGAGTTGCGTCTCCCACCGTCGAAGACGTCTTCCATGAACTGCGCATCGCGGCTCACTAGCACACGACCACTCTTGATCTCTTCAAACCGATACGCTTTCTCGTGCTCCGAGTACCCGAGAAACCGACAACGCACCGACCGAGCGTCGAACTTGGTGCGTTTCTCCTTCGGGACAGTCACATACGCATGGCAACCGAACACCTTAAGGTTGGATAGTAGCGGTTTCTTGCCCGTCCAGACTTGGTGCGGAGACTTGCCGTGGCTGGTGGCGCGTGTCGGACAGCGATTCCGAAGAAACGTCGCTGTCATCACCGCTTCACCCCAATATGACTTGGACAGTCCGGCATGCTCCAACATGCAGCGCGCACATTCCACCAACGTCCGGTTCATCCGTTCCGCCACTCCGTTCAGTTGAGGCGTGTACGGAGGTGTGAACTTCTGCACAATCCCACGCTCTCTGCAGAACTTGGCCATCTCACGAGACTTGTACTCGCCACCATTGTCACTGCGAAGTTGCTTCACGCGGAGGGTTCTTACGCGACCACCTGTCTGAGTTTCGGCAAACGCCACGAACTCAGCAAATTTGGCAGCCACCTCCGACTTGTTTCGCAACAAGTATACCACACAGAAGTGCGAGTACTCATCAATGAACGTGACAAAGTACTTCTTGCCACTGAACGTCGACGTCTTCATGGGACCGCAGACATCACTGTGGATGACTTCCAACAGTTTCTTGGCGTGGTTCGGCGACTTGGGCATGTAACTCACTCGCGTCTGCTTGCCAAGTGCACACCCATCACACAACTCCCACTGCTTCACAGCTGTCATGTTGATGCCAACCCCATAACCCTTCTTGACGATGGCGTCTAGACCGCCATGGCCAATGTGACCAAGTCGAAGGTGCCAGAGGTACGACGTGGTGTCCCCTTTGCGATCCTTCGGACTCGACACATTGGCCTCGTCAGGCATGATCGGAGTCATGCACAGCTTGAACAGTCCCTTGCCTTCACGCGCTCCGAGCTGCCACTTGATCTTCTTCGTCTCGGCGAAGCACCCGTCGCGCTCGAACGTCACAGGCCCAACATCCTTGGTGAACCTCCCGACCGAAAACAGGTTGCGCGACAACTTGGGGATGTGCCACACCTTCGTGAGCACACCCTTCTTGATCCCGCGTGGAGTCTTCATCGACATGACAATGTCGCCACAGCCGACCGCTTGTACCACTCCGTCGTCCGCGAGATGCACGTCCACCGGAGTCATCTTCTTGTAGTTCTTCATGTACTCTTTCGAGTACGTCATGTGCTGCGTCGCACCCGAGTCGACCAGCCAAACTTCACTCGACTTGGAGGTCCCACCACCTACCGAGAATAGGTAGTCGCCGCAGTCTTCATCATTATCGGCGACGTTCGCTCGTTGCGGCCTTTGCCGCTCCGCGTTCTCTCGAATCCTCACGGGACACTTGGCGATCCAATGTCCTTGTTCGCCACAGTAGTGGCAGGCACTAGTCTTCTGCACCTGCCGTCCCTTGCTCTTCCCGTTGCCACTCGTCATGAACGCTTGACCGTGCGCGGTTCCTTCAGTACCGCCACCTTGTTCCTTGCGCTTCAAGTCTTCATGCAGCAGTCGAGACGTCACGAGTTCCCATGTCAGCGAGTCGGCTCTCGACTCCAACGCCGTGATGAGGAACTGGTACGACTCACTCAGACTTGCCAGAAGCGTGATCACCAAGTCGTCCTCACTGACCGGAGCACCCACCGCGTCGAGCTGTTCCGCCAGCGTCTTGACCTTGTTAATGTGCTCCAGCACATCATCACCTTCACCCATCATCGTCGTGAAGAAACGTCGACGAAGGAAGAGCTTGTTGGCCAAACTCTTCTTCTCGAAGTGTCCTTCCATTCTTGACCATGCATCGTACGCATCCTTGGCCGACCGAACCAGCGGCAACTGCGAATCCTCCATCGCGAGACAGATGATCGCCAGCGCCTTGCGAGACTTCCTCTTGAATGTCGATTGGTCCAGCGCAGTGGTGCAGTGCTCCAGCTTGATTTCTCCACTTGTCACTTCCCACAGGTCGCGCTCCTCGAGCACCATGCGCATCTTGAACTTCCACGTGTGGAAGTTAGTTCCGTCGAACTTGTTGATGCGGGAGGTCGTCGTCGAGGCAGTGTCCATGGCGAAGGCGTAGTCGGAGTCTTGGGCAGGGAATACGGGGCTTGGGCTCATAACCAAAAGTCAAGGTCGTTTGAGCACTAGATGATAAAATGCAAAGTGATTGATTTAGGTCCTTAGTTCGCAAACTGTCTGCTACCTCTAAGCCTACTGGATGTCCTACCTGGATACACACTACTGGATTCCTAACTGGATACTGAGCTACCCCAGCCAATCAGCGACTGCCACGTCGACGCCCATCTTGTACCCACAATCTTGTACCCACGCACGACCGTAGCGTAAACACTTGTCCCGTAATCAGCTTCACGTAATCACGGGAATGCTTGCGGTGCCACTGAGTGAAGGTCGTACCGGTATCTACCGGTACACCGCGGCAGGTCGAGGCGTCTTCTTGACAACAGTCCTCGTCCTCCATCTTGGCGCCGATGCTGCTGAGCTTGGCGCTGATGTTGAGAACTTCATTGCAATGAGCGGCGGCGGCGGATCCTAGTGCAGAAGAGCGCATGGAGCTCGAAGGCTTCCACACGGCATTTCTTCAGTCGAATATGCACGAAGTACGGAGACAAGGTTATGCCTCCACTCAGGAGCCCCAACGAGGCCAATCCCGGAGAGAACGGGGGAAGCGCCGACACCTTGGCGGATAGTTGGGAGCCCATATTCAACAAGGCTACAAGCGCCGGCGAGGAGACACAGGAATTCATCCGCCGACACAGCAGAAAGTGGGAAAGAGGAGCTCTAAGTGATATAGAGGAGAGAATTACGGAGGAGGAGGTGATTTCCTCGATAAAGGCGGGGAAAACCGGGAAGACGTGTGGTCCTGATGAGTTGGGCAACGAGTGGTATAGAGATCACGAAATTGAGGTGGTTCCGGTGCTTGTTAGACTGTACAATGACTGCCTGGAAAGCGGTGCGGTCCCTGCGAGTTTTTTAACAGCCTATATCTCCAGCGTAGCGAAAGGGGGTGACCGCCACAATCCTCTCAATTACCGTCCGATAGCGTTACTCAACTCGGACTATAAGATATTCACGCGCATCTTGGCGTGGCGAGTTCGGAGACACATCACTGGGCTCGTACATGCGACGCAGTTTGGCTTTGTACCAGGCCGGACCATACATGAGGCCATTGATTTGTTGGAGGCAGCCACAGAGGAATGCAGTAGTGACCCACGCCTGGCCAGTGCGCAAGCTCTGCTGCTCGACTTCTCGAAAGCTTATGACTCACTAAGCAGAGAGTTCTTGCTGGAGGTTCTGAAAGCGAAGGGATTGCCGGATCAATTTTGCGAAATAGTACGGGCCATCCACGATAACACGACGGTGCAGTTCTTGGCGAACGGGTGTCTGTCGAGGAGCGTCAAGGTCACGAGTGGGATCCGGCAGGGCTGCCCTCTCGCGCCGCTGCTATTCATCCTAGCGGTGGATTTACTTTATGACGAGGTTGAGGACAGCAGGGAACTAGTAGGGGTAGATCTGGAGGGGGGAGGGCTGAAGGACCAACTTAGGGTCGCAGGCTACGCGGACGACACCGCCATCTACATTGCTCATAGCAGTATGCAGCATGAGGCGATAGCAGTGGTAAATCGTTTTTCGGTTGTTTCGGGCCTAACGCTGAATCTGGGGAAGTGCGTAGCTGTACAGTTAAGGAAACGCAGAGTGGGAGTGACTGGTGTGGAAACTGGTAGGCAAACGGAATTGCCCGAGGGTCCGATCTCGCTTGCGGACTCGACGAGATACCTAGGGCACATTGCAGGGCCTGAGGCAACGACGGATGAAGCTTGGAACAAGGCCTGTGAGGCGCTGAGAGTGAGACTAGCACTGGCGGAGATCAAAACTAATACGGTGCAGCAGAGGGCTTCCATAGCCAACGCCATAATTGTACCCAAACTCATTTATGTTGCACGACACGCATGGCCGTCAGAGGATATCGTTAAACGAGTGGATGCGAGGATCAGGCATTTCGTGTGGAAGGCGAGTTTTTCTGAGCCGGATGTGCCGACAGTGGGGTGGATAAAGACATGTGTGGCGGAGCGCCCGGTGAAGGAGGGCGGGCTCGGCATACCCAACCTCAGGGCGGAATTAATCGTCATGAGCGCGGCAGTGGTCGGCGACTGGGCGCTTGCGACTACGCGGCTGAGGCAACTAGCAGGTACAGTATTGGAGCGTCGGGACGGTGGCAGTGGTGGACACCTGGTACCGAGTAATACAGTTCCGGCGGTGGTGGTGAGGTCGAGCCTACGGGAAACGGGTAGGCCATGGGCGGAGCTGGCGATGGCTACCCATGGGGAACGCGAGGATGATCCCGAAGGGAACATGAAGCTGCTGCGAGCGGAGATGAAGCACAGCAGGGGTTTAACCACACGATGGACGGCAAGGGGTCTGAGAATTAGTTTTGCTGGAGGAATCAAAGCGAAGTTGCAAGTACGGGTGGCAGAACGGCGGAAAGTAAGGGGCTCATGCGTCCCACAAACGGTCATGCACCTCAAACTGAATGAGATGAATCTATTAGATGCGCAAGGGGACGAGATCGGGTGGGTAGCATGCAAATCACTTGTAGGAGCGACCAGGAGTAGGCGGGTAGCAGACCTGATGAGAGTAGAACGGCTATCCGGCGGTGACGTCATGGTAATCCCACAGGTACACGACTTGCCAATGACTAGCAAGGACGCTCACTGGTTTAGGGAACTGGGGCTGAGCTTAATAGCGGCTTACCCAGAGCTGGCGATGACAGAGGCTGCAGAAGAGGTACTAACGGTGCACCACAGCTTAGAAGACGATCACCATGTGTTCCGGATTGATGCAACACGGGGAGCGACAATACGGCACACGTGGAGCACGCTGGAGCAGAACGTGGAGCTAGATGAGACGACCCAATCACTGGAGCGAGCAGTGGCAGGAATGCTGGGCGTGGGGGAGAAGACACTACAAGTAGTTCCTCATCCATGGTTGATGAAGATGAGGCCATTGTGGACAGGAAAGCGGCGGTGGCGACAATCTCGACGGGAATATAGGAAGCTCGTCACTACCAAAGGCTTGCAGGCCGCCAAGACAGCCCTGGAGGCATCGGAGGAGAAATTGAGGGATGCGGATGAGCTACTGGCGCAGGCTGTGAAGAAGCTGACGTGGGAAAGGATTTACAAGATGGAGGCGGTGACAGCATACCAAACGCAGAATAAAGCGCGTCTGAAGCATAACAGACTGCGCATGTGGAACGGCAGCGAACGGAGCTACAAATGCACATTACCGGAGTGCCAACACGAGAATGCTGGGGGCACGGCTCATTTAGCGTGGAACTGCCCGGCAGCGCAGGCATTCTGGAACGCCTTACTTCTGAGCTGGGGACTCAACGTTGGGGTGGGAGCTAGCAGGGAGGGCGCCAGACGGGAAATTACTCAAGCGATTTTTGGATTCCGACTACCACGACTACCGAGGTGGCTGGTTCGACAAGGTGCGGAGGATTGCAAAGAGAGATGGGACCAGCTGACCCGTACGGCGGGTGAATTGTGGTCTTTAGGTTGTGCGGTGACGTTGACGGCAATCTGGAGATACAACGTAGAGAGGCAGTATGGGCTTGTTGGGCGTACAGTTAAGCTAGAAGGGGCGGTGAGACGGCTGCAGGCGGAAGTACGGGAGGCGTTCAACCGATACAGGTTGGGTTTATACCCGTTAAATGCAGAGTCTGCTGTGAAGCTGAAGGTGGCTGGTTATGCCATCCAGCGGTGGATGGAGCGAGAGAAGGTGACTGATTCGGATGAGAGGCAGCGAGTGTGTCGAATCGGTTTCTTTGATGGTGGGTCACGAGGCAATCCCGGGCGTGCGGGCAGTGGCAGCGTCATTGTCGAAGTCGATCAAAACACAGGCGAGGTAAGCATATTGTGGGCGGCGGCGACAGCACTTGGATCGAGGCGCGTCTCCAACAATGTCGCTGAATTTACCGGGTTGCAACGGCTTCTAGCGCATGCTCAGTCACAGGGCTGGCGGATTCACGTGGTTGGGGACAGTGCTCTAATACTGAGGATGATGGTCAGCAGAATAGGGCCCAAGGCGAAGCACTTACAACACTGGTACAGAACTGCGTTGAGATTGGCGGATGTCAGCGAAGTAAGGAGCTGGAGACATCATTACAGGAGATTCAACAAAACGGCGGACTGGTTAGCGAATTATGCGATGGATCATTGCAGGAGCTCGGTGCTAGAGGCCGCATATGTAGCGGAACGGCACGATTTTGCCCGAAGCATGGGGACCCGTTTACAAGGGGATGTGGGACATTGGCTCTCGACGGCGGGGGGCATTCCGGGGATGTGATAAGAGGAGTGGGTCTAGGGAAAGAACTGGACTGGGGATACCCAGTCTGGAATGGATATTAGAGTTCAGGTCTGCTTAGACTGGTAACACAATATACCGCACCATTATGTTACAACTTCATTGCAATGATGAAGTACATTGCCGCCTTCCGCCATCTCCATGCTGAAGAGCTGTCGCTTCAAATAGATGCGACCAGCCTTCTGCGATCCTCCGTACAGCGTCCTCAGGCGCGACCACGCTACCCACGCTTCCTCGCAGTTGTCCACCACGTGATGATAGTCCGCGTTCATGTGGAGCAGCATCAGTCCGAACGCGATGTTGCTCGACTTGACGTAGTCGTCCTTAGCCCGAGTGTCCGCAAAGGTCGGAGTCGTCTCACGGTTCACGACATGCCACACCGACTTGGTCAGGAACACGCCACGCATGTAGCGGTTCCACGTCGCGTAATTGTCGCCGTTGAACTTGTCGATGGAGACCTTGGTTGAGACGTCTTGGGCAGAGGACATGGTGCTTGGGCTCATAACCTGATAAAAGGTATGGATCTTGGACGAAGAGAAGGGAAGGGAGAGTCACCACTCGGAGCTTGGCCGGAGCGAGGACAGTAGACCACTTGAGGGGAAGAAGGAAGATTCGAAAGTGATTGATTGAGGTCCTTAGCTCGCAAGACTACTTGCTATCTCTAAACCTACTGGATACACACTACTTGATTCTTTTCTGGATACTGAGTTGTGGTGAAGCAGATAAGAAGTTTTCCGATCTCGATCTCGTCCCGTCAATCAAGATCAAGAATAATCCCTCTCGACGGTGATCCTCGATATAGTGACTCTCACTATAATGACCAGGTGAATGCGTGCGCCATTATCCCTGCCCAAGACGATTGTACCCACGCGATATCGATCCTGACAGGTAAATATCGATCTTAGCTTTATTATGGGTTTTAAGAAGCCAGTGCGGTATGGATAGCCACAGATGGGAAGCATAGGATATTAACCATTAATTCAGAGTTGTTTTTACCTTTTACTACACAAGTCTTCCTTCATCTACGCTATTCCGGGTAGGGATATACAAGATTGGCCCTCCCGACGCCACGCAGGATCAAGATCGACACTAAGTGGAACCCCTACGCCCAGATTGCTTGGCTGGACGTTCGTCAACCCTCAAATCTCAAGAACCCGCTATAGGAAGCGGCAAGCACGTATTGGAAGCTATTGGATAAAGGTCACACACCGACCACAAGACCCCCCGAGCTAAGATCGACACTGGTCAGAGCAAGATCGACCAAGTACAACCAAGATCGAAGTTCGGTAACTACACGGCGCAGCGAGTAGAAGTATCCCCGCTGCTGCCACCTCTCCCGCTGTCCTGTCAGACAGCAAGATCGACAACAAGCGCGTCTAATCGAGATCACCCGAGGAGCGATCTAGTCCCACCGACGGGTACACAAGGTGAGATCAAGTAACTTCACGGAAGATCGGAGTACCCCCTCCGTTAGTCGGCAGTTCGGGCGCAGTGTGCAAGAGGACTCCTGCGATCTTGCGATTTCGCAGAACCACTTCGCCACAATGGTGCGCGTGCCCGGATCTTTGGGTGACTCGGGATTTCACCGTGAGTCCCATGAAGAAGCGCATGCTGATCTTAGATCAGGGAAACCAGCGTCGTTGGAGATCGGATCACCAACGACACCGCTGAATCAAGATCGATCCGCGGATCGGCAGAGCTTTGGGAGGAGCTCTACCGACGGAACAGAGGAGGGTCCGGCTACGGACCTAGAAGAGAAGCCTCTACCTCCTCCCCAGGTCCCTCCGGGGACCCCAGCAGATTCCGACTTACGTCGCGATCTGCAGGACGAAAGTCCACCGGCGAAAGCCATCCAAACGCTCGTCTCCAAGTCGAGCACAAAAAAGAAGTCAGCAAGATCGAAGCCCCTGCGGAAGAAGTTGAAAGCACCAGGTTCGGACGCTGATGACCAAGACGATCTTAAGACAGTGTGGACTGATGAGTCCCTCGAGATCGCATACCACAAGAAGGAACTTCACACCTTCTTGATCAAGAACCCCGTTATGCAGATCATCAAGCCGAAGATCATCAGTGATATAAAAGGCCCAGTGCAGAAACCAACTGCAAGATCGAGCAAGCTTGAAGCTGCGAAGGCGCTATTACAACTGATCAAGGAAGGTGGGATCATCGCAGGATCGTTCGACGCTAATGAGCTATTCGATACGAGGCTCAGTACGATCAACACGGCTTTAATGTCGATCTTCGATCTACTGAAGCCCTTGGTAGGTGAGAAGAATGTAACCTCCAAGGTCGCGACTAGATCAACCGACGACATGCTAAGATCGTTGCCAGCACTCACATTGGAAGATCAGACAGGAACGTCCTCACATTACGAGTCGGCGACTGAAGAAGTGGACACTGACAGTGCAGATGACCCACCTCGGATGACGCTAGGCCCTTCAGGAGCTGCCATGCTACGGCAGCGTGGGGATCATGAGACCAAGCGAGTGCCGGATGGCATCGCGCCAAACATGACACAAGGATCGAATGCGAAGTTGGAATCATACTTCCAAGCGGCTATGAGCCGATTCTTGAAGGAACAACAAGGCCCTATCAATCCCGCGATCTTAGCACCAGCAGAAGATCGAGATGTGGATATGGAGTCTGTGGGGTCGCCAGATCAACACCCAAACCTTCATGAATACGACCCAGATGATCTCGATCTTGATCTTCCCAGACGTGCGACTGTAGCATCAGCATCAGCCACGACCACCGGAAGATCGACAAGTGTTCCACGCATACGAGTATCTGCCATGTCTGAACTCAAGGAATTTGCGGGAAAAGTAGGAGATGAAGATCGAGCCAGGGCCTGGCTTAACAAAGTAAAATCCGCCTTTATGCGAGATCAAGCCCCTGACGAAGAAAAGTGTCTGGTGTTCGGCGATCTCCTCGCAGGATCAGCGCGAAACTGGTATCGACAGCTTAGTCGCACAACACGCAGTACCTGGAAGGATCTACTCAGTAGCTTCCAGGTTCAATATTGTGGACGAGGAGTGTCAGTCGCGAGGCAATATTACCATGCGCGCAAGAGATCGGACGAATCTCCGCTGGAATATTTGTACCGGCTCAATGTGGCAGGACTCAGGGCCCGCCTCCAGATCAAAGATGGACCTTCGGAAGTTCGACGTGAACACGTGGAGCACTTCATCGAAACTCTTGATGACCGCGATCTTGCAGATCACCTGGCCCTACTAAGAATCCCAGACGCTGACACCCTGGAGGAAGCACTTCGATCTCGGCAGCGAGCGAAAGCACGACAGAGCAAGGCCGTTTATGGATCAATCAAGCCTCGTCAGAAGAACAACGGTGTAGCAGCCCCGTCTGCGTCAACTCGAGCCGTCAGAGCCATCAAGGCGACCTCAGACAGCAGCAAGTCTGAAGAGGACTCTAGTGGATCGGATGGCGAAGCAGGATTACGTCGTGTCTACCTCGCAGCATCTGGAAACAACGAAGGGCAGCAAGATCAAGGTCAAAGGAACCAAGATCGCAGTCGCTCGGAGACCGGAAACAATCGTGCGCAACAAGATCGACATGATATAGGTTCGCCACCTAAGCGGTGCTCGCACTGTGGGTCGCGTAAACATAGCGATCTTGGGTGCTGGGGACGCCTGACGTGTGAGAAGTGCGGTCGTAAGGGACATCCTTCAGATCGCTGCCTATTCACATGCAAGGCATGTGGTGACATTCACGAGGCGGGAAAATGCACCATGGAGGAATTTTACAACTTGATCCGACAATGGTACAATCCTACCAAGCACGCCGGGATGTTGCCAGAGACGGCAGAGAAGATGTTAAACTAGGACGCTCGCCGGTTTGGAAACCGGTACGAGACGAGCGTTCTAGCTATTGCATTTATGCATATGTCGAGAAACAATCGGAAGCAACAGTTAATCAACTGATCGATCCGATCGACAATACATGTGATCTTCTGGAGAAACCTACCGCTACAGTGTCAAGTCTACGCCAGATCGATGAATATGCAAGATCGATTGTGATGATGGCTCTTGAGATTTCCCTGGGGAATCGCGGGGTTACTGGAAATATCATGTTCCAGACAAGAAGTTCAAGCAATCTAAGGCTATGGGGAAGATCAACAACAAAAAAGCAACTTTGCTATTTGACAGTGGTGCCGAGGTGTCCATACTGGATGCCACCTTTGCTCGTAAGGTCGGGTGCCACATTGATGAGAATCAAACGTTGGAATGCGAAGGTATTGGACGATCTCCATATAAGATCGAGGGATGCACTCGTCTCAAGATCACGCTGGCAGGATCGCTAGTGTACTTCTTTGATGCATGGGTAGGTCCGCCCACCGGAGGTCAAGATCTGATACTAGGAATGGATTTCATGGTGCCAGCGGGTATCCGCCTCGATCTCGCTGATGGGACAATATGTCTACCCGATGAAGTCCGCCTTCAGATGGCTGGTAGGCGTCCTCTTTACGGTGACAAGGTAGAACATGTGTGCTGGAAGGATCACTACTGGATCGATGTCGGACAGACGGCCGAGATTAAGCTACGCAGTCAGACGTCAAACCAGTATAAGCTATGGGTTACCAGGGGAGATCGATGGGTGCCAACAATCACAGTCGGACCAGGAAGGACGCGTTATCTACAGGTGACCAACATAAGCGATCGTGCACTGACTCTCCACGAAGGATCGAGAGTCGCGATGTGGTTAAGTGGAGATCGTATTCCCCGAATTCCGGGATGTGTATCCGTGGGATCAAGGAGGTACGCCGAATGGCAAAATCTCGCATATCAGGCAACTACGGATGAGATCAGTGAAGCGGGTACCAACGAACAGATCACCGAGTCAATGGTGGAGCGTCCCGAGTACGTAACACCAACTGCGATCTTACCACGGCCGGTAAAAGCCATTCAGAATGTCAAGATCGCAGGGAACGGGGACGCAAGCCCACCGTCAATCGAATGTACGTCTGACCAAGTCAAGATCGACCCTGCTAACGGTAATAATCTTTGCACCAAGGCCGCGGTAGACATAGGCGATCCTACGATGGATGACGAAGTTTGTATCAAGGAAGGGGGGAGTTTATTCGCAGAAGATGTGGAAGATCAAATGGCTGTGCTACCAGAAGTGACCGCGACCACGGAAGAAGTCAAGATCGAAGATCTTCAAATAGGTGATGCCAATACCAACACCCAGGAGGAGATCGAACGTCTTGTGCAAATTATCTGGAAACGGAAGCGCCTTCTTATCGGAAAGGGCAATGCCTTACCACCAGCAGCGAAGGGAGTGGTATGCGACATAGATGTGGGGAATGCAAAGCCAGTCGCTCAACGTTGTCGCAAGGTGGCGATACAATTCCGCGAAAAGTTATATCAACTAATCAAGGGACTACTATCTGCTCGAATGATCCGACACTCGACCTCTCCTTGGGCTTCACCCATAGTCGTGATTATCAAGAAGAATGGGATCGACATCCGGTTATGTATCGACTACCGCCTGGTTAATAGTCTGACAAGGCTCATGGTATATCCTATGCCGCTGATCAATGATTTGCTGGATGATCTCGATAAGGTTCTCTGGTATTGTTCCTTGGATATGGCCAGCGGTTTCTGGGTAGTACCCATGACGGACCGAGGCTGATCGATCTCGGCATTTATTACTCCATTTGGATTGTTTGAGTGGAATCGAATGCCGTTCGGACTTAAAAACGCTCCCCAGATCTACCAGAGACTCCTAGACAATGCACTATATGGATTCGTGAAAGTGACCCAAGATCAAGATCGATCCGGCCGAAAGGACGTATTCGAGGCAGGAGAACCTGATCTAGAGAGAAGTGAGTCAGTGTTGGGACGTCGATCTTACATCGACGACATACTGGTAACCGGAAGATCGTGGGACGCGTTATGCGAAAAGGTGGAAAAGCTGTTAGACGCCTGCGACGAGTGGAACTTGTCCATCAGTGTCGCCAAAAGCTTCTGGGGTCAACGAAAGGTAGACTATCTAGGACATCGTGTATCAGCTGAAGGTTTGGAGACACATCCAAAGGATTTGTCAGCTTTACAAGAATTACCGTTCCCCACCAACCTAAGATCGATGCAATCATTCTTGGGGAGTCTCAACTACTACAGCCGATTTATTGAAGATTTCGCGATCTACGCATCAGTTCTGTACGAGCTACGCGAAGCGGATTTCTACGAGATCGCTCGGAAGATAAAATCGACTGGGGACGATGAGGGTGTCGTGGCGGAAGAGGATGGTAGTTGGATCGAAGCCAAGGCAGCGTTCGCTACACTAAAGAACAAGATCGTGAACGCTCCGATCTTACAACACTTTGATGTAGATCGACAACCGGTGGTGGTAGTATACGCCAGCAAGTGGGCGATCTCAGCTGCCTTGATGCAAGAACACGACGGGGTGTACAAGCCAGTAACTTTCACTAGTCGCACGCTCAAGCCGAATGAGATCAATTACGGTATGGTCGACAAAGAAGTGTTGGCTCTGCTCAGGATACTAGACATCTGCTATACTCAACTCGTGACAAGATCGATTAAAGTATTGACGCGCCACTCCACATTGGCATGGTTACTTCACTCATCTGGATTGCAAGGACGGTTAGGACGATGGGCTGCACTTCTATCAAGCTGGACCCTTGAGATCGTCAAATGTACCAGAGGAGAGGACGAGATCTTAGGCGTGATCGCGGCAAGTATTACGCCCCGCAAGGAAGTGGACTCGATCTTGATTTCGATCGCTCCCAGGAAACAACCGCGACAAGTGATCTCGATGCCACCTCCAACAGTGGAGCCAGACGAGAGATTACTAGTTCTTAGTTTTGATGGATCAGCACGTGTGAAACGAAGTGGCGGAGCATACAGTGGAATAGTGTGGAGCCTACCAGAATGGACAGTGATCTCAGCAGCTTCGAAGTATCAGCTCGATCTTACGGTAAATGAGGCTGAGTACCATGGTCTGCTTCTGTGCCTCGATCTCCTGTCAGATATGGACAGGGGACGCCTGATTATCTGCGGAGATTCTAACTTGGTGATCAGACAAATGAATGGTGAGATCGAGTGCAAAGCCCCGGGGTTAACGTTGTTACGGCAGCAGGCACTGGAACGTCTCCGATCTTGGCCCAACCATGAGTTCCTTCATATGAAGCGAGATTGGAACCAAAGCGCAGATAGTCTGGCGAGTGCTGCATTACGTCGCGAAAGTGGAGTGGTGATTGTCACGGAAGAGGAGCGCCAAGATCTTATGACTCTTAATAGATTGGAGGAGTTGCTAATAGCTAAGGACGATGCAGCTACAGTCAAGATCGCTGCTGTCACAAGATCGCGTAAGAAATGTCGACCTCAGGTGTTACAAGAAGAGATTGTGCAAAGAATGAGGATGGAGCGTATTAGCCGAGCGCAAAATGAGGAAAAATGGATCGTCGATCTTAAGGCCTACCTGCGAGGGGACGTACAAGATCTTACTTCGACTGAAGCGAAAAGCTGTTCTAAGATCGCAGATCACTATGAGACGGATGAGTCAGGATTATTGTTCTATTTTCCGCCGACCAAGCGGTCCGACGAAGATCGCGATCTTATGGCTAAGCTTGTGGTGCCCGAAACATTGCAAAGCGATCTTATGCACCACTATCACACAAGTTTGGAAGGTGGTCACCAAGGTATTGGACGGACATACCACAAGATCAGAGCTCACTTCCACTGGCGCGGATTATATCAGCGTGTGCAACGCTACGTGGGTCAGTGCATAGATTGCGAGACGGGAAAAGGACGGCCTACGATCCATGGGGAATCGCCTGGGAATTTACAAGCTACGTACCCGTTCCAGATTATCGGTATGGATCACATACCGTCACTGCCAAGATCACACAAAGGAAACACTGAGCTATTGATCTGGATCGATCTATTCACTGGATATGTGATCGCGAAATCCAGCGCATCAAGAACAGCCCAGAATGTCGCCGAGAACTATGAAGAATGTGTTTTCCGCCGGTCCGGTGCAAGCGAGGCTATCCGACATGACCGAGAACCCGGTTTTATGTCTGACTTCTTCAGATCGTTCAACAAAATCGTGGGACAGAGACAGCGAGCAACAATGGCATACCGCCCGCAAGCAAACGGTACAACCGAACGGATGGTGGGAACATTGACACGTGCAGTAAAAATGTATGTGGAGGATGTCGACCAGCGAGATTGGGATGAATATGCTGAGCGCCTCACCTTCGCACTCAATACTGCCCAAGATCGCGTCCGAGGAGATACCCCATTCTATCTGTTACATGGCTGGGATCCACGATCTACGTTGGAAGCAATGATACCATTAGGATCAACGAGAAGACGAGATCGTGAACCCCGCCGGTGGCGATATCGTATCCAGAAGCAGTATCAGCAAGCACGCGAGCAGGTTAACGAGAAACTACGAGCTGCGATCCAAGAAAGGGCAGATCGACATAATGAAACGGTCCGACCACATGAGATCGAAGTTGGAACTCAAGTGTGGCTGTATTTAGATCGAGTCAAGGAAGGATATGCGCGTAAGCTGGCACACTTGTGGCACGGTCCTTTCCGTGTATTGGAGTTGGTGGAAGAACATGCAGTACGTCTTGAGATCGCCGGTACAGAATATCGACTCTTCCCGGTGGTGCATGTGTCTAAGATCAAACCTGTACGACAATTTCCGGACCGTCCCCAGATGCGGTTGACAATACAAGATCAAGATCGATATGATTTTGATGAAGCACTGTTGCCTGAGGACAGCTGGATACGAGATCTAGACAATGACGAATATGAAGTTGAGAAGATCGTAGACATGAGATCGGGGAAGCGCACGCGGTATGGACGTACCTTGCGTGAATTTTTGGTGCATTGGAAAGGATATGACGAACCGACATGGGTAGATGAGGCCGATCTTAATTGTGGAGCTCTACTGTATGACTATTTACGAGATCAAACGAATCGAAATCGATTCGAGGTCATGCAGTCACATGAGGAGTCATGAGGAGGCGCGATCGTGAAGCGAGTCGGTCGCATCACGAGAAAATAAGTGAAGGATATATCGGATGGCGATAAATCAGGTGGACAATGGTGAATATGATACATGTGAAACCGACTAGGTGGCTATAAGTCACTAAGATCGAAGGCGTTAATATCTTAAGAATGACGCATAAAAGGAAGGAAATCAAGAAGAAGAAATGGATTAATCAAGAAAATTACAGCACCGCTATGTTAGAGGCTGGCTGAGAAGAAGATGGCACGTTGACGAACTTGTCTTGAAGACGCGGAATACGCGTCGCTGGATGGTCCGCAGGAGATCGGCGATATTGTAGGCGCCAGGGTTCCGCAAGATCAACAGCGGACAGCGCATCCTCAAGCGATGCAGCAGACACATCTGGATACCAGATCTTGGGATGACGCGGCTTGGGGAAGTGCAGAAAGAAAGGGTCCAACAAGACGTCCAGATCACAATATTGTTGGCGCAGAGCCGGGATGAGGTGTCGAAATAGGAACTGCTTCCAGGCGGCTCTAGCCCGAGATCGACGCTGGCGACGACCTTCATGATAAGCGGATAAGGCTGCGTCAGCAACACACATGTCTTCTGAGATCGGCAAGAAATGGCTCGACTCCCAGATCGCCTGAAGGTGTTTCTCCTCATACTCCAGATATTTCTCACAAAAGCCATGAGGCATAAAGTCAACCATGAAGGAGAGAGGTCCTTCGGTGGATTCCAGAGACGCCCATGGTGGAGGAGTAAGAGACATCAAGGCATCCACAGCAGGTCCCGTAACAAAATCTTCGATCTCGATCCGAGAGGGTGTTGCTGAAGAAGCCACGTCTGGAAATAGCCATTCAGAGACACCGAGCAAAAGGTGACTCAACACCTTGGTGTTCAAGGTGGAGACGCTCAGATGACTCACACGATCGACATCCCAAGGGAAGACGTCCGCTGAGCGGAATAGACGTCTGGTGATCAAGCTGGGAATCCACTCTGATCTTGGAACTTTGGGGTACGGCGGAGTCAAGGTGGTGGCTTCGGAGGACCGTCGAATATCCGGAAGTGATTTACCCGCACTAGACTCAAGATCACTGTCATCGGGAGCGGAATTAGGGCTACCCATGGATGGATCGACCTCCGGAGACCGCTCGGATGGGTCGTCGGAAGGAATATCACTCCCCTCGCCACCCAAGTCGATAGGATGACCGGCAGTCCCCGAGGCACCCTGATCTCCCCCAGACGACTTGGATCGACGAAGGTCCGAACGAGATTTAGCCAAAGCTGCTAGTACCTCAGGATCGTCCGCATCATCCTGCTCAGGAGAGCCATCTTCTTGCTCGAATTCGGACTCTTGGGGAAGATCTGGAGAGCCGCTTTCTTGCTCGATCTCAGACTCCTGAGGAAGATCGGGGAGTTCAGGTTCAGGGACGTCTGGATCCGGACCCTCGGAGTCAGGAAGGTCGTCAGGGGATTTGGAGGATGAGAGGTCGAGCCGACGAGTCTTGCGAGATCGAGGCGGGGATGATTCCGACCCAGATCGAGGACGCGTCAGACTTGCTGGGGTCGGAAGAGCAACATCTTGGTTGAGGGAGCGTGCCACAGCCCAAAATCGACTATAAGCGTCTGTGTAATGCGCTGAGAGAGCAGCATGCTCTACCCGTAGAGCAGCAAGCTCCCGCTTCTGGCTCGCGAATTGGTGATCCACTTGGGTATGAGCAGTCTGAAGATCAGCGACTTGTTGCTCTAAACGGGAGATGTTGGCCCTCATAGAGTCAACATGATTCCCACGAGCGCGAAGTTCAGCCCGAGCCTTATCCAGACGCTCAGACGAAGACGCAACCTTCGCCACCGCTTGATCTCGCTCGGATTGAGCCTCATGATAGCTCGTGCGGAATTGATCCCGCTCCTCTTGGAGTCGAGCGATTCGTCGATCTTGTGCGCTGATCTGACGCTGGAGCTGGAGAGCAGCCGCTTCCAGTGAAGCCTCCGACCGCTCCAGCGCTTGACACCGCTGCTGAGCCTTGGATAAATCTTGATCTCGATCTTTCAGACGCTGACGGACTTCCAGCAGTGATTGATCTTGCGTCTGATCACGCTGACGAGCAGCAATCAGCTCCTGATCTTGATTAAATAAGAGCCGGGCGAGCGCAGTGGGAGGTGGAGAACCAAGATCGGGATGACTGGTTAGAGCAGCCAGTTGGGCTTGAAGGTTCTGGACCTGGCGCTTCAAAGTGTCAATCTCGTCTTCCAGACACAAGATCGTACTCTTAGATGTGGCTTGCAGTTCGTCGTAAGCCTCCCGAAGCTTGGAAACCCTGTCTAGCTTCTCTTCAAGCTCTTCGACCGTAGATTTGCTCTCTACCAGCTCTGCGTTGGAATCCTCCAATGCCTCGATCAGCGCGTCATACCGATCTTGACAAAACTTAGCGAACGGCATGGCCTGAGATCGGAGGTGACTCAATTTGCGATGCAGATCGCCCATGTGACGGAGAGAGTCCACGTGAGCGTGCTGGAGATCCTCATGATCGTCTTGCAGTTGGCGGAAGATCGACTCACGACTGATAATGTCCTCCACACCCTTTAGAGAAGCCTGAACGTCTCGGAGTGACGCTTGGACGACTTGTAAATCCACATGAGATCGATGAACGTGAGCGGTCGGCGCGGAAGACAACCGATGACATTCCGGACATGAAGAATGAGGGTGAGGTGGCGAATTGGTAGATGCATCAGGATCAACGGCAGCGGCTGCCACCGCGAGCAGGCCCAATTGGCCTGGTGGCATAGTTGATCTTGGGGTGGATGAAGAATTGGAGGCTTGATCTTGAACCATGGTGGAGAATCGACTGGAAGGAGATGCGATGCAGCGAGCGAAAACAGTTGTGCTGCTATCACTCGTGCAGGGGACGGTTGTGGTGAAGCAGATAAGAAGTTTTCCGATCTCGATCTCGTCCCGTCAATCAAGATCAAGAATAATCCCTCTCGACGGTGATCCTCGATATAGTGACTCTCACTATAATGACCAGGTGAATGCGTGCGCCATTATCCCTGCCCAAGACGATTGTACCCACGCGATATCGATCCTGACAGGTAAATATCGATCTTAGCTTTATTATGGGTTTTAAGAAGCCAGTGCGGTATGGATAGCCACAGATGGGAAGCATAGGATATTAACCATTAATTCAGAGTTGTTTTTACCTTTTACTACACAAGTCTTCCTTCATCTACGCTATTCCGGGTAGGGATATACAAGATTGGCCCTCCCGACGCCACGCAGGATCAAGATCGACACTAAGTGGAACCCCTACGCCCAGATTGCTTGGCTGGACGTTCGTCAACCCTCAAATCTCAAGAACCCGCTATAGGAAGCGGCAAGCACGTATTGGAAGCTATTGGATAAAGGTCACACACCGACCACAAGACCCCCCGAGCTAAGATCGACACTGGTCAGAGCAAGATCGACCAAGTACAACCAAGATCGAAGTTCGGTAACTACACGGCGCAGCGAGTAGAAGTATCCCCGCTGCTGCCACCTCTCCCGCTGTCCTGTCAGACAGCAAGATCGACAACAAGCGCGTCTAATCGAGATCACCCGAGGAGCGATCTAGTCCCACCGACGGGTACACAAGGTGAGATCAAGTAACTTCACGGAAGATCGGAGTACCCCCTCCGTTAGTCGGCAGTTCGGGCGCAGTGTGCAAGAGGACTCCTGCGATCTTGCGATTTCGCAGAACCACTTCGCCACAGAGTTACTACAGCCAATCAGAGAGCGCCACGTCGCTTCCCCATCTTGTACCTACAATCTTGTACCTACATGTAGCGTAATCGACGGTGGCGTAATCACTGATGGCGTAATCAACGTGGGGTCGCATTGGACCGGTTCGGGTTAACCGGTTCACGGTTAATAACCGTTATCAAACCGGTTACCCTCAATACATCAACAGGAGCGTCCTGTGAAGGAGCAAAAGTCAAGGTCGTTTGAGCACTAGATGATAAAATGCAAAGTGATTGATTTAGGTCCTTAGTTCGCAAACTGTCTGCTACCTCTAAGCCTACTGGATGTCCTACCTGGATACACACTACTGGATTCCTAACTGGATACTGAGCTACCCCAGCCAATCAGCGACTGCCACGTCGACGCCCATCTTGTGCCCACAATCTTGTACCCACGCACGCCTGTAGCGTAAACACTTGTCCCGTAATCAGCTTCACGTAATCACGGGAATGCTTGTGGTGCCACTGAGTGAAGGTCGTACCGGTATCTACCGGTACACCGCGGCAGGTCGAGGCGCCTTCTTGACAACACTCCCACTCGACTCGGCCGTAATGGCGCCTTGGATTCCGAGCTTGCTCCGAAGGATGTCGAACTGCACGGCGGTGATCGGCTTGGTCATCAAGTCCGCCAGCATGTCCTTTGTCGAGCAGTACTCCAACACCACTTGGCCGTCTTCAACCTTCTCGCGCACGAAGTGGTAGCGAATGTCGATGTGCTTGGTGCGCTTGTGGAACTCCGGGTTCTTGGCCAACGCGATGGAGCCTTGGTTGTCCTCGTAGATCTTGACTGCTGACTTGGTCTTCATCTCGCCGATCTCGCACAGGAACGCCTTGAGCCAGATAGCTTCTTGTGTCGCTTCCGTCAACGCCATGTACTCTGCCTCCGTCGATGATAGCGCCACCGTCCGCTGCTTCTTGCTTCTCCAGCTGATGCATCCGCCGTTCATCATGAACGCGTAGCCACTTGTACTCCGTCGAGACTCGATGTCGCCGGCCCAATCTGCATCCGAATAACCTTGGAGTCCTTCCTCGCTGCTCGCTTGAAACTCGATGCCATGAGTCTTCGTACCTTGAATGTAGCGAAACACCCTCTTGAGCGCTTGCCAGTGTGTCGGACACGGATCCGCAGCAAACTGGCTGAGAACTCCCACTGCGGCTGCAAGGTCTGGTCTAGTCCCCACCATGAGGTACATCAGGCAGCCGACTGCATTCCGGTACGGCACCTTCGCCATGGTTTCTTCGTGCTTGCAACCTCCTTCGCACATGGCCTTGGTCAGCTTGAGTCCTGGGTCTTGTGGTGTCTTGACAGGGTTGCTCTTCTCCATGCTGAACTTCTCCAGGATGTCCTTCGCAAACTTGGTCTGCCGCACCGACACCTTTCCAGCCGTAAGATCTTGATCAATTTCCATGCCGAGGAAGTACTTGAGCTGACCCATGTCCGTCATCTCGAATCGCTTGCTGAGTGCCTCTTTGGTCGACTTGAGCAGCTCGTCGTTGTTGCTTGCTAGGATCAAGTCGTCCACGTACAGCGCCACGAAGATCATGTCTTGGTCGTCCCGCTTGACGTAGATGCAGTGATCCGCTTCGCACTTCTTGAATCCCAGCTCCAGCATGAACTTGTCGATGGTCTGGTTCCACATTCGCGGCGACTGCTTGAGACCATACAACGAACGCTTGAGCTTGCACACGAAGTCTGGGTGCGCCTCGTCAATAAAGCCATCCGGCTGCACCATATAGATGTCTTCGTCCAACCACCCGTTCAGGAACGCCGTCTTGACATCCATCTGGTGCACCGTGAGGTTGTACTTGGCTGCCAGGCTGAGTAGGATCCTGATTGACGTGAACTTGGCCACCGGCGCGAAGGTCTCTTCGTAGTCGATGCCGTACTTCTGCAAAAATCCCTTGGCCACCAGTCGTGCCTTGAACCGCTCGATCTCTCCAGCCTGGTTTTCCTTGATCCGAAACACCCATCTGCAGCTGATCGCCTTGCGTCCCTTGGGCAACGGCACCAACACCCACGTCTCATTCTTGCGAAGAGAGTTGATTTCCGAATCGCACGCTTCCTTCCACTTGGCCGCGTTGCTGGATTCCATCGCCGACGTGAACGTGGTCGGCATTTCTCCCACTGAATCCACAACGAAGGCCGCGTCGAAGCCTTCTTCATTTGCGATGGCTGACAGCTCATCCAGCGCTTGTGACCGACTATGCCGCTTAGACCTTGGGATCTCCACCGCTTCCTCTAACGACCTAGTCCGCTGGTGTCGCTTGCTGCCAGGCTCGACGTATTCGTCCTGCGCAGCTTCTTCTTCCTTGCTTTCTTCTGGTTCAGACGATTCTTCTTGGTCTGTGGCATCTTCAACGCGAAGGTCCACGACCACGTCTTCACCAAAGTTGCGTCTCCCACCGTCGAAGACGTCTTCCATGAACTGCGCATCGCGGCTCACTAGCACACGACCGCTCTTGATCTCTTCAAACCGATACGCTTTCTCGTGCTCCGAGTACCCGAGAAACCGACAACGCACCGACCGAGCGTCGAACTTGGTGCGTTTCTCCTTCGGGACCGTCACATACGCATGGCAACCGAACACCTTAAGGTTGGACAGCAGCGGTTTCTTGCCCGTCCAGACTTGGTGCGGAGACTTGCCGTGGCTGGTAGCGCGTGTCGGACAGCGATTCCGAAGAAACGTCGCTGTCATCACCGCTTCACCCCAATATGACTTCGACAGTCCGGCATGCTCCAACATGCAGCGCGCACATTCCACCAACGTCCGGTTCATCCGTTCCGCCACTCCGTTCAGTTGAGGTGTGTACGGCGGTGTGAACTTCTGCACAATCCCACGCTCTCGGCAGAACTTGGCCATCTCACGAGACTTGTACTCGCCACCATTGTCACTGCGAAGTTGCTTCACACGGAGAGTTCTCACGCGACCACCCGTCTGAGTTTCGGCAAATGCCACAAATTCAGCAAATTTGGCAGCCACCTCCGACTTGTTCCGCAGCAAGTATACCACACAGAAGTGCGAGTACTCGTCAATGAACGTGACGAAGTATTTCTTGCCACTGAATGTCGACGTCTTCATGGGACCGCAGACATCACTGTGGATGACTTCCAACAGTTTCTTGGCGTGGTTCGGCGACTTGGGCATGTAGCTCACTCGCGTTTGCTTGCCAAGTGCACACCCATCACACAACTCCCACTGCTTCACAGCCGTCATGTTGATGCCAACTCCATAGTCTTTCTTGACGATGGCGTCTAGACCGCCATGGCCAATGTGACCAAGTCGAAGGTGCCAGAGGTACGACGTGGTGTCCCCTTTGCGATCCTTCGAACTCGACACATTGGCCTCGTCAGGCATGATCGGAGTCATGCACAGCTTGAACAGTCCCTTGCCTTCACGCGCTCCGAGCTGCCACTTGATCTTCTTCGTCTCGGCGAAGCACCCGTCGCGCTCGAACGTCACGGGCCCAACATCTTTGGTGAAGCGCCCGACCGAAAACAGGTTGCGCGACAACTTGGGAATGTGCCACACCTTCGTGAGCACACCCTTCTTGATCCCACGTGGAGTCTTCATCGACATGACAATATCGCCACTGCCGACCGCTTGTACCACTCCGTCGTCCGCGAGATGCACGTCCACCGGAGTCATCTTCTTATAGTTCTTCATGTACTCTTTCGAGTACGTCATGTGCTGCGTCGCACCCGAGTCGACCAGCCAAACTTCACTCGACTTGGAGGTCCCACCACCAACCGAGAACAGGTAGTCGCCGCAGTCTTCATCATCATCGGCGACGTTCGCTCGTTGCGGCCTCTGCCGCTCCGCGTTCTCACGGATCCTCATGGGACACTTGGCGATCCAATGTCCTTGTTCGCCACAATAGTGGCAGGCACTAGTCTTCTGCGCCTGCCGTCCCTTGCTCTTCCCGTTGCCACTCGTCATGAACGCTTGACCGTGCGCGGTTCCTTCAGTACCGCCACCTTGTTCCTTGCGCTTCAAGTCCTCATGCAGCAGCCGAGACGTCACGAGTTCCCATGTCAGCGAGTCGGCTCTCGACTCCAACGCCGTGATGAGGAACTGGTACGACTCACTCAGACTTGCCAGAAGCGTGATCACCAAGTCGTCCTCGCTGACCGGAGCGCCCACCGCGTCGAGCTGTTCCGCCAGCGTCTTGACCTTGTTAATGTGCTCCAGCACATCATCACCTTCGCCCATCATCGTCGTGAAGAAACGTCGACGAAGGAAGAGCTTGTTGGCCAAACTCTTCTTCTCGAAGTGTCCTTCCATTCTTGACCATGCATCATACGCATCCTTGGCCGACCGAACCAGCGGCAACTGCGAATCCTCCATCGCGAGACAGATGATCGCCAGCGCCTTGCGAGACTTCCTCTTGAACGTCGATTGGTCCATCGCAGTGGTGCAGTGCTCCAGCTTGATCTCTCCACTTGTCACTTCCCACAGGTCGCGCTCCTCGAGCACCATGCGCATCTTGAACTTCCACGTGTGGAAGTTAGTTCCGTCGAACTTGTTGATGCGGGAGGTCGTCGTCGAGGCAGTGTCCATGGCGAAGGCGTAGTCGGAGTCTTGGGCAGGGAATACGGGGCTTGGGCTCATAACCAAAAGTCAAGGTCGTTTGAGCACTAGATGATAAAATGCAAAGTGATTGATTTAGGTCCTTAGTTCGCAAACTGTCTGCTACCTCTAAGCCTACTGGATGTCCTACCTGGATACACACTACTGGATTCCTAACTGGATACTGAGCTACCCCAGCCAATCAGCGACTGCCACGTCGACGCCCATCTTGTGCCCACAATCTTGTACCCACGCACGCCTGTAGCGTAAACACTTGTCCCGTAATCAGCTTCACGTAATCACGGGAATGCTTGTGGTGCCACTGAGTGAAGGTCGTACCGGTATCTACCGGTACACCGCGGCAGGTCGAGGCGCCTTCTTGACAACAGGAGCATCCTGAGAAGAAGATGGATCCTTGGTGTATCCAGGAGAGTCCCCATCAGACTCTGATCCCGTGATCATAGGGATATCAAATACAGGGGACTCTGCCCCAGGACTGTGGTCCCGATAGGCGAACCGAGGGTTCGGCCTATCGTCGGGCGACAAGGAGCGGGAGCGACTGCGTCGCGGGCTCTCTCCTTGTTTGGCAGCAGCAGCAGAGCGCTTGCTGGCTGCCCCGGAAGCCGCCTTGCGGACTTCCTTGCGCGGAGCGGCCTTGTCTTTCGACTTTGCCTTAGAAGTCTTTGACCTCGCGGTCTTAGACTTGGAAGGCGCCGAAGCGCCGTGTGTGCTTGCCTTCTTCGGCATCTTGAGGAGTGTCGCGAAGTCGGTGAAAACTTTGGTCGCGGAGCAGGTGGCGTATAGTGAACCCGGTTATATGACTACTGAAAGGATTTCAGAGCCGTACAACGTAGGTGGGCGTGTGGTACCTTGTGGTATCCCTGTGGGTTCGTTGTCTTGGGAATATGACCCTCGCCGGAGTCTAGAGTTCAAAGTGAAGAGAAATTGTGTTCCCCTGGAGTCTGGTGTCGGGGTTCAAGAAGTCCTTCCAGGAGCGTTCGGGAGTCGGAGTTTCTGAAAACCAAGTAGGTTACCAGAAAGTTGGTGGTCGGAAAAAGGTTAATACCAGAGAGAGTCTGATATCGGTGTCTGAATATCACAAATCCAGAACCGAGATACTTGACTCTCAGAGATAAACAACAAATATACAGAGTTCAAGAATATACAAATATATACAGCCGTTCTTATTCTTTCTGGGCCCTTGAACGGTGGGCTAATACTCCAGGTCAACTAGGGACTCGTTACCAGACACCTGGTCTGTCTGGTATCCCTGTTACGTTCGCGCACCACCCTCTACTATAGAGGAAAAATATAAACCAATACAATCAGCTATATATAACAGTCTACCTTGCACCCTGGAAACGACTGTCTAGTTTCCAGAGCCTGTCCAAACGAGCAATATGAAATGGGCTACCGCTAGAGACAAAACAAACGACCCAACTAGGATATGGAATAGGCGGGTCCTCTCAGGTCTCTACGTTACCTGATCTCCACCTAAGGGGACTGAATTTGGTGGAGATCACACGGCGTACGTCCACGACGCAGTGGCTTGGATACCTCTCAAGCGGACTTGTGTAGTAGCAAGCAAATTGAACTCTGTTTATCGTTTTATCTTTCTCATAACTCTCATATATCTCTGGTAACTCTCTTCTTCTAGTCATCCTTGGCGCTCTTCATGCAGTCAGTCTTCGTATCTCAGGTACACTTGGTTTTTGTATGCTATCAGGTATCTTGACTTGGTCTCAGTATGCAGTCAGTGCAGCAGATCTCGATGGGTTGATAGGTAGAGACGTCATTACGGGGGATGTCCAGGTCAGGCATCACTTGGTTGCGTGACTTGAACTTGGGTTCACTTGGTTTCAGTATGGTCTTGAATCTTCGTTGATTTCAGAGTCTGGTATCCGGGTTTTCAGAGTCTGAAATCACTTTGGTTTTCAGAGTCTTGGTCATAGAGTGTGGAATACCAGAGTCTTGAACGGAATATCATAGTGCGTAGCACCAATGCTTCAACGTACGCGAAGTTCTTGAGGGTTGCGCGGGTGCGCGGCGTCCGGCGCGCGATACTTGGTCTCTGCGGGTAAGTAGTGTAGATCCTTGAACCATCATCGTCGCGCTGGACGGTAACGGGATGAGGTCTCTCAGAGATACTGAGAGACTTTCCGCCAGGAATTAGGCACTCATCGTCGGGGAAAGTCCGGTGACCAGACAGAGTGCATTTGACCTTCAGAGTTGTGCACACTCTGAAGTACACTTCTGGTCCATTGGGCCCCTTTACAGTCAGGCGAAGGTTCATCTAAAATCTTCCACAGATGTCGCACGGGTGCAGCCGTGTCCCAGGCTCCCCCTCTCTCATAACCCATATTATAACCAATCACATCGCGACGTAATATCCACCTGTCGCTCGAAAATCGGAAATAGCATCATGTCAACCGCCCCTCCTGGTCACGATCCGTCAGTGCGGAACTGTCTCCAAGCTGTGTATCATGGCCAGGTCTATCAGACATTCTGATGAACGGTTTTTAGAGCGTAGTGTAGCAGCAACCCTTTGTCATTTGCCTGGTTTTCAGAGCCTCTGGCGCCCTGTTCCCCAGTCTGATTCTTCTCTCAGACTCAGAAATTTGAACTTGGCTCGCCCAACGGGCGGTCATATTCCAATCCACTTTCACACTCACATGTCGGAGGAAACAAGCACGTCTTTAAGCACGAACGTCTCATCGAGTGGCACGACAGGCGACGCCACAGGCACAGGTCCTGCTATGGCTACTGTCAGCACAGTGCAGGGTAGTGACGTCGGCTCGGCCACGTTACCTGGTGGCAGCTCAAGCGCCCCAGCCCATACAACAAAGTCTGGAACCCTCCAGGTCGAAGGTCATGTCAGGAACCTCCCTGATGGCAGCGCGAACTCGGGTGGCTCTTCACTGAAGGCTACTCCACGTAATCCAGGCTCTGCATTCTCGGAAGACGCCCCTGGTGTTTTCAAAGCGCGGGCTTTTGGCGCACCTCGACTGTTGTCCACCGAGGAAGTCGACCGACTCTTCCGTCAAGGTTTGATGACGAGTGAAAGTGCTCCAGTCATTACATTGGGAGATTCTGATGCTCCTCAGAATTACATCACGCCTAACATCGAGCCTGAGGGACGTGCCTTCCTGATAAGTGTACCAGCGCGAGCTGAAGACTTCCAGAGGGGTCGTCACATTGCGAATGCATATGGCGGTCCTTGTGTGCTCGTAGGGTATGAGACACTTACCGACGAAGACCTTCAGGAGTTGGAGCGTGTGATCCCAAGCTTCGATCCCCATGCGACCATAACACCTCGTGCCCAGACTCTAAATGTGCCCACTCTGGATGCTCTGGCTTCGTCAGTGGAAGTTCGCCGCGAGTTGGCGTCTCTGCTGTCTCATGTTTCTCATACCCGGCTTGCTGAAAGGGTCTTTCGGACGGCTGGGTACCTGAAACTCATGACTGCAGCCCATCGACGTCTTCGGGAACGCGTCGGTTCTCAGAACGGTGTTGCCCTGATAGATACTGCGGCGGCTCGGTCGGAGTGTGAAGAGATCAAGCGCGAATGGGTGCTGAACTGTCAATACTGGAAGCACGAACTTCAGGTTGCTCAGCAAGACGCTGGTGTCGTGGAGGGCGTATGTCTTCGGAGATTCGGGACCTCAAGGCCCACTATCAAGATCAAGTGGAAGCTCTGAAGGCGGACAAGACAGCTCTGAAATCTCAGATCGCCGATCTCCAAGCTCAAGTCTCTATCCTGAAGTCTCGTCCCGACGTCAAGCCGACGGATCCATGGGTTTTTTCGGAGTTCTTGCAAGATAACTCTGAGATCTCGGGTAATTGGAATCGCCTACATGATCTCTTGGTGTCATATCAGGAGGACACTATCGTTCCCGATCATTGGACAACTATCATCAACGTGACAGCTCTGGACGAGCGAAAGAAGCCTGTTCCTGATTTCAAGAAACGCCTTTCTGAAGAGCGAGCTCGTCAAGCTGCCGAGGAGGCTGCAAAAAATACGAGAGTTCTGGATCTCACTCGTTCAGATACTGGTATTCCTGATTCACAGTCCAAGAGTCCCAGGTATCTCGTGTACTCCTCAAAATCTCCGGCTCAGACGTTATCACCTAAGTGGCCGCTCCCGTCAGACCTCAGGAGTCTCAAGCATCGTCCCTCTGGGCACCAGCCCGTTGAAGACTCCGTACTTTCGGCGAATGCAAATACCACGGTGGCCAGGTCTGAAGTATACAAGAAGCTTCCTGGAGATGTGGTCTGGAAAGAAGTCCGTCCTGACCTTCGCCAAGCTTTGTTGTCTGGTGTCGCTTATGATAAGGCCATGAAATGGTTGGCGTCGGACAAAGAGGCTCATAGTCTCTTCAGCAGTCCGGTTCTTGTCCAGATGCTGGTGAGTGTGATTTTCTCGCGTCACTTGGATTCCACCCCTTGGACCAAATACGTCCCGGAAGTCTACTATCAGATGGCCGACGAAGTGGTGGATCGTCATATCTCGGCTGGTACCAAGCCCGCTGCTTGGGGTGATCTGGATGGTCACGTCAATTATCCTGAGAGCGACGTCGAATCGTCGATCGACAACCCCAAAGAGGATCCTGACTACAAAGATAGTGGTGTCGTCGACTCTGAGGACGATGACGACGACTCTGGAAATGACGTATCTGGCGACAGCGACTCTGGGGGTGGCAAGTCCAAGAGCAGAAAGTCTGGAGTTGACAAGTCAGGAGTCAAGAAGTCTGGGAACAAGAAGTCCAAGAACAATAAGTCTGATGACCATTCACGTTCGTGCTCCAAGCGTCCTCGTGAATCTGAAGACGACTCCGACTCTGACGATGGACCGATCGTCCCCACCCAGAAGTCTAAGAGAAGCCGTGCGTCCGTGATTGCCCACACCAGTCCCAAGTCCCATCCGAAATCCACCAGCGGAAGTGGATCGAAGTCTAAGGTTTCTTCTGGAAAATCACGAAGTCTGGTGTCCAAGCCCTACAAGTCACTGTCAGTTAGGGAGCTCCAGGTGGTGGAGACACCAGATCGTGATGACTCCTCCTGGTTGTACTATGGTGTCAGAGTACAACGCGTGAGCTCTACCAAGACTTCGACAGGCCAAACGTTGGGGTTTCCGGATTATGAGGTCCACAAACACTCGTGCTCCGTTCTCAAGGGACGTTGGGACTCAGAACGCTACTGTGCTGTGATCCGCAAGAAACGTGCTCCTTGGGAGATCATGTTTAACAACCGGTTCTCTGAGTTCTACTTCCACAAACGTGACGAACTGGAACCCATGGTGCTGGCTGACGTAGAAGAGATCGTACGCAGCATGAAGAAGCACGCTCAGGCTTTCTGGGAACGGACTCACTGGGTCACTATGGACGTCGAGGCTGATGACAAGTCTGCGGAGTTGCACAAGTGTCCGGCCATGCGTCGAGCTGCTTTAATTCGTCAACACAATGCCCTCATCCGGAAAGCCTTGGCGAACAGGGATTTCCCAAAGTCGTTACTCTCGGAGCCTGGCATCTGGACTGTTCCTGACAAGGCGTGTCCCTGGATCTGGCAAGACCCCAGAGTCACCGAACTTGGTGGTCCCAAGTGTCTGAGTCTGGAGACGCAACTGGGGGACTTGGATGCCGTTGAGCCTGCTCGTATGCAATGGACCACGGTGAGCGTGGACGAAGAATGGCTCCAGTACGTTCCTGACGATATCAAGAAGGATATCTTGACACCAGCGGAGCGCTCTGAGAACCCCATCTCCCTCAGCTACTGAAGTCCCCAGCCTCAGCCAAAAATTTCGTAGGAAGTCTGCATACTGATAGGCCACTTTAGTTGTCTGCATTGGTGACGTAAACCAACGGCCTCAGCAGAACCATCCCATTTTCCCGTCTTCTAATATTCTCCACTTAGTTATAGATTCACCTCTCCTCCTTCCACTTTCATCATTCATAATCTCGTATTCATCAGCACGTAATCCCCACAAATTCATTTTTCTCCACATACACGTCGTCGTTTTCATACAAGCAATAACATAGTCGATCACGTGTCTGAGCGCACGAATCCCAGAAATAAAATCTCTGAAGGACATGCATTCATACTTTCATTCTCTGAAAGTCAGTCTCTGCAATCTCTCAGATATCAGACTTCCAGATGCATTCTCAGAATTGTTTAGACTCTGGGGTGATCGTCTCCAGCTTGCATTGCCTGGAAACGAGCTCGTGCTCGTGCACTCTGGTTGAACTCGTAAAGTAATGCGCCGCAATTCAACTTCGATAACGGTAGCCACTCAGTTTCATCGTAACCTTTCCATTTAACGAGGTATTCACGGAGACGTTTGGACGTTCTGGTACGTTTACCCCAACGAGTATCCAAAATCTTCTCCACTTCATACTCATCATTCTCAGCGTCAGGTTCCCAACTATCTTCAGGTAGCAAAGCGGCATCAAAGTCATCGTCTTCTGGAATCTCGAGCTCTATCGTTGGTCGCCTGGGGAACAGGGCTCTGGGTTTCAGACGGCTCACATGCACCCAGGGATTCACACGATAACCAGTATCTTCAACCTTGAGTCGTACGCGGAAGTCATCCAACATCTCATCGATTCTGAAAGGACCATGCCACATGTGAGCTAGCTTCCGGCTTAACCCCGTTTGTACTTTAGGGATATAAAGCCATACGGCATCACCTATAGCAAAACCTGATTTCAGACGCTCTGATAACTCGTTCCACTTTCTGGTTTGTTCTTCAGACCGGTCGCGTTTCGCTTTCTTCTGGAGATCTTCGGCACATGCCACAGCATAACTGTAGTCTCGTTGCATCTTCCTTCTCCATTCGTAGGCGGTTCGTTCCTGAGTCGTCGACGGCTTGGGTCCTAGCATGGCGGACACAGTTCCGAGAGCATCCCAACCATGCACCAAATAAAAAGGCGTTTCCGACGGGTGGCATCGAACGACGTGTTCAGGGCGAACATCAGACGCTCGGCATGATCATCCCAATCACTTTGATCAGCTTCAGAGATATACGCCTTGATCGCGCGCACCACAGTTTGAACCGACCGTTCCTGTTGGCCGTTAGCTTGTGGTCGGTATCCTAGAGTAGCTCGTTGTCTGCTACCCAGGAGTTCCCTGAAACACTTGAACACCTCACTCATAAAACGGGGATCCTGGTCATGACGAATCAGAGAACTGGCTCCGAAGTTTCTGAAAACACGTTCTTCATAGGCTTCCGCCACGTCTTGAGCCGTGGTGATACTCATCGGCTTACACATCACGTACCCTGAAAACATGTCTTGGAAGAGCAAAAGGAAGGTGTTGCCGCGTGCTGACTTCGGCATATGCGTCACAAAATCCATGGACACAACCTCAAACGGTCTGCTGGGTTCAATATTCCCAGGTGACGGTCCAGGATTTGGAGGTCGCCCCTTGCCGCTAGCGCAGTCCACACACTCCTTCACGAATCTTTCCACATCGGCGTACATACCCAACCAGTAGAACTCTGAACTCAATTTCTCGAACGTCCTCTTGATTCCCTGATGTCCACCTTGATAGTCTTCGTGGGCATAATGCAGCAAGTCTGAGTGCAAATCTCTGGGGACGACCAGTCTGAGTTCATCGACGTTGTCTCGAGGCCGCTCTCGGGTAGCACGACTTAGACGATATAGCACATCTCTGGAATCCAAGATGAAATCCTCAGCGACCCTTGCTAGTTTCCTGACTCGGGGCCGTGGTAGATCTCCCACGTCACCTTTCAGAAACTTCATGAGCTCAACCAAATACGGGTCGTGGCTCTGATGCGCCTTGACTTGCCGCCAACGTTCTGCCTGGAACTCCAAAGGCCCCAGGGGTTCACGCTCATCGTCGTCCTCAGGCGGATCAGTGTTATTCGGAACTTGGGCACGGGTCACAGCAATCAATACTTTAGCTGATCGTGGCAGAGGTGCGGATTCTGGGCCAGGGATTCCATCAGACTCTGGTGTCACACCGTGGTTTTCAGCGTCTGGTACTTCGGACTCCTGAACTTCCGCATTTGGAGCTGGGCAGGGCTTCATTAATTTCTCTTGGACTTTAGACACTAGTTGTAGATGGGTGAGCTCGTCAGCGTCTTGTACCTGCCAAGCTTCCCCAAGTGCCAGAGTCTTCGAAGTTAAGTAATCTGCCGCTTGATTGAACTCGCGTTTCACATGCACTAATTTCAGGGTCTGAAATTTGGTTTTCAGAGATTCAAACTCTGCCAACCTCCGCTGCAAATTAGGTTGGTTGCAGTTAATCAGTCCCTGAGCCTGTTGTATTGCGATACGTGAGTCTCCAACAACCACTAGCTCATGTATTCCATGTTCCAACGCCATCCTCAGACCGTAATTCAGACCACAATACTCCGAATCATTCACAGTGACGTCCTTCAGGGGAAATCCTCGGGCTTCCAAGACATTCCACCCAGGGAGTTTCCAGAGTATACATCCACAACTTCCCAGACGAGTAGACGTCTTTGCTGCACCATCGAAACTCAGGACATGACCCTGATAATCCGCTTCCAGCATTTCCACACTGACAGGAGCTGGCGGTTTGACTCGCCCCTTGGCTGGAATCAGGTTTTCAGAGACCTCGTCTAAATGTTCTCGGGGTGTGATGCCTGCGCCGAGTATGGCTGGAAGTCCGTCTTCATCGCGCTGGATCCGGCGAATTTCCAAGTCCCAGTGCGACAACTTCAGACCCCACTTCACGTTTCTACCATCGGTGGAATTCGACGTCAGCAACCATTTCAGCACAGAGTATCTGGTATACACCACAATCACTGGACTTGACTCTACTAGCGCTCTGAAATTTTCCAAGACTCTGAGAATCGCAATCACCTCCTTTTCGGCAATATGATACCTGAGTTCAGCGTCATTCAGAACACGGCCCGTGAACCGGACTGGATGAATCACTCCATCGTACTCCTGCCCTAAAACTGCCGAGGCAGCCCAAGGGTTCGCATGTGGGATGATAACAAATGGTCTGGTTCGGTCCGGGTGTCTGAGAAGTGGGGTGGAAACTATCTTGCGTTTCAGGAGCTCAAATGCTTCTTTGGCACAAGTCAGATCCTTCCCAGAGCGGATCTGTTCATCCGTCAACTCGTACAAGGTGCAGCGATAACCGGTAAATCTTCAATAAACTTGTTGTAGTAATTGAGACTTCCCATGAAACTCTGAACTCCCTTTAGCGTGGACGGGAACGGCAGTTCTTCGACTCCTTTGACGATCTTGGGCGTCGCTCTCAGACCTTCGGCGCTGATTTCGTGGGAGAGATACGGGATCGATAGCTTCCCAAATTCGCTCTTGGGCAAACTCACAGAGATGTTCCAGTAGCGAAGTCTGAAAAGCAGAGCGTTTAAATCGTCACAGAGTTGGTCCCAAGTCGGCGCTCCATGTGCAATGTCATCGATGTACGAACTTCTCCCCAGGACTGGACCCATATACGTTGGAACCGGAATGTTCCTCTGGAAAACGGTCATCTGACTTGTGAGAGCCGACATTTCTGATTTCAGCGCATGGTTTTCAAAGTCTGAGGATTGGTTTTCAGAGTCTTGAGGCTTCAGCTGCAAGAATTCCAGAACATCTGCGTCAACTTCAGCCTCTTCCTCTGGTGACAATCTCACAAATCCCCACAGGCAATTATCCAGCATAGCTTGATACACAAGAGGAGCATTCTTCAGGCCGAAAGGCATTCTCACCCACTGGAAGTGTCCAAATGGACAAATAAATGCGGATATCAATCGTGCACGCTCCGTCATCCTGATCGCCCAGAAACCGCTAGCCATATCCAGACTCATAAACCACATCGCGCCTCGAACCCAATCAGGAGGTCATCAATGAGAGGTAACGGGTAATGTGATAGCTGGATGAAACCATTCACAATCCGATAGTCGATACACATTCGTATGTCAACACCGTTCTTCTTCAAAACAATCACAATAGGGGATGCCCACGGCGAATTGGAGTACTCGATCAAACCAGTTTCCAGAAGTTTCTTGAGAAGCTCATACACCTTCAGCATGAGGTGAGGGGCAACGGACCTTGGACGTTGGGCCACCGGTTTGGCGTCTCCTACATCTAGATCACAGACCACGCCCCTTGCCGGTGCGGGCGCTGCATTACCATCTCCTAGGAAGATCTTTCTGTGGTATTTCAGAATGTCACGTAGTTTCTTCTCCATTTCTGGTGTTGTCTTTCCTGGTTCTCCAACATCAGCACTGTCAATATCGCACTCCGGTGTCAATTCCTCAATCTCTGGTAACATGACCAGTTGATCGCGCAACTGGGCAAGGAGCTCCGTGCCTTCCCGCATATAAACACCTGGTTCCAAATCCAACTCTTCGTTCGAGACTTGCATACACCGCTCATACTCCACTCGTAATTTTTCCACAGGTGTTCCGGGCATCCCTTGAACAGGGATATCCCAAGACTCGTCCATTAACTAGATCATCTGCAGGTAACTGAGAAGTCTGAAAACCACTTGCAGGAGACTCTGGTTCCGAGTCCGAGGAGCCGTCACCAGAACTGATGCGATCGTCACCAGAGTCGCTGGGAGAGACACTTTCAGAGGACATCTCAGAATCTCTGGTATCCACACTTGCGTCCCAGCTATCCGCCACTCCACTGCAGCAGCAATCATCTGTCTGAGTGGATGCATCTAGGGCAAAACGCACTCGCTTCGTGACTGGAGTCGGGTCTGATTTCACAACTGCACTCGAGCATTATCCAACCTCGGACGTTGCAGTATCTTAGTCGGCCATGGGTAATCTGGACGCTCCACACAAGGAGGTTGCGGCATCAGAGCCTCCAGCCTTGCTTCTCGTTCCATGCGCTTCTTCGTTTCTGGTGACGGAGTGCTTTCCAGGATCAGTACCTCCCAATCACGATATGCAGCGGAACCTGGACGCACGAAACGCCCATGTCTCGGGAAGAAACCATATTCCACGATCCTCGCGACATCAGAGAGCTCGTTGACCCAGGTGTTCTTATCGGAAATATTCACCACACGAACTGCCACAGGCCATGAGCGGGCAGCATAGATCAGCTGTGTAACCCAACGATCACCACGTCCAGCCCACACGACTTCCCGTTGCGGATTCGTCGGACCGTAATCAATCCTAACAATAACTCCTCACCAGGACTCAGAAGAACAGCCTCGCTTGGTCTGACAAACCTGCTACGACCAATGTGGTCACCAGGTTCCCAATTACACATCATCACCACGACTTCGTCTGGTAACGACACCAGACCTTCGCGAGTACTGATCCTCACTCCAGCGGCAAACATAAAGCCCATTCCTAAAAGCACATCAATTCCTTCACCAATATTCGCGACCCAAACATCCACAATGTACACCACTCTTGGCCCAAGTGTCAACTTGATCTCAGCGCTGGCGCCAATGTACGTCGGAACACCACCCATCCCTGATACCTTAGTTTGCTTGTGCGACTTGAGTCTGAGTCCGAGCTTACGCGCAAAGTCGTAACTCAGAATGTTTATAGTCGCACCGGTATCCAGGAGAATCTTAGTCCGGCGATCATTCACAGCACCATGCACCATCACCACATCTCGCTTGGAACGATCAGGGTAATTATCCTCCCACCAGCCGTAGCATTCGCCATCCTTCAGTCTGAATGACACTGTGTCGTCAGGTATCGGATCGGTGTTTTCAGAGATCTCGGGTAACTTATTTCCTGATTTCTGAAAGGCACAGCTGATTCCTGGGTTAAAGTGGTCATGCATTGTTGGGGTTTATCTTGAACCTTTCTCAGCTCCGGTCCTACACACACTAGAACACATAACTCTGGGGTATTGCCTTGCCCGGCGCGTTTCGGATCCCCATCCGACGGGCGTATTAGTTTAACGGCTTCCCAGAGTCTGCCTCATCACCCAGAAGTCTTTCTCTCAGGTGGTTTGGCATGTCCTTCAGTGCGCCTTGACGGGCGAGTTGCTTGAGTGTTTCCAGAGTCTTCAAGTCTTCACAGGGTTTTCCGGGATGTAATTTTCCACACACTTCACAGGGGGGTGTTCGACACATTCGACTTGGATGCCCTTTTTCCTGGCACCGGTCACACGTGATATCCCTCCAGCAATCTTCTTCTGAGTGTCCTGGCGTTGACATTTCTCGCAAAACTTGTTCCAATAACCGCCATTTTCAGGACGTCTCTGATGAAAACCCTGACCTGACGATCCAGACGGGGAATGGGGCGGCGGACGCCATCCCATGTCTCCCATCACTCGGTACACTTCATTTGTCAGGGTCTGCGTCCAACAGCGCTCGGCGGAGCTGTCGAGGCACTCGAAGAAGTCTGTGCAGTGTCTCCATCACGGGTAGACTCTGAAGTCACACTCTGAAGTCTGGAATCACCGGTTGGTCTCTGGCATCCTGATCGGATTTTAAAGATCCCTTATGGTTTTCGTGGTCATCATCATCAGAATCTTCAGAGTCCGGGTCTCTCACGACATAAGTCCGGTTCATGCGCTTGGGCTTGAACGGTCCTCGTGGAATATTGTCTGCTCGGAAGTCTCGAGGCTTGGTGGTGGTCATATCTTGGTCACCTGTTCGCCAGACATCTTCATCCTGTTGTAAAGCATACTCCATCTGAAATACGTCGGAATCTCTGACCTTGTAGCGAAGTTTTCAGGCGCGCATCCTTGAGCTTCGTGATAAAACGGAGCACGTGCTTCTCAAGACGCTTGGACGATTTTCTGAAGTCAATGTCGGCCTTCCCAGCGGCGGAGTTGAGTCGATAGAAGAATTCGAGCGGGGTCTCAGAGTCCTTCATAGCCATTGTGAAATATCTCTCTGAATATGATGACCGCGCCTTACAGTAACGCTTCTTGAACTCTGACGACAACTCCTTCCATCACGGGACACACTCTTGGGGAGTTGGTTAAACCAGTCACGCGCAGATACCGGGAGCTTCAACTTGAGCTCCTGAATGCGTGTCTTGGTCGACCACCCTCCTTGAGACGCCATATTCGTGAATCGCTCCCACCAGTGGATGCGTTCCCTGAGTGTGGCTCTAGGATCGAACTCTCCGAGATTGTTGAGTTCATGAACGGCCTCAACGTCAGAAGTGTAGTTCCAGCTTGAGCTTGCGTCGCTGCTGTCAGGTTCACCACTTCACCAAACTCAGAGTCGTCTGAAGACGAGCTTTCGGATTCTGAGCTCGAGTCCTCAGAGTCTCCACCAGGGTATGGTGCTTCACCACGGCGCTTCTCTCGGCGGGGCGCCTCTCGGTCTCCATTAGACCGTCTAGCGTCTGATTTCCGCGGTGGATCTCGTCGTGGGTCGATGCACGCCTGATGTCCCCCTTGGCTTCCGTCACCGAGGCTACTCGAGTCACTTGGGTTGCTGTAGTGGTCGTAGCGGCGGCGCCATTCCTCTCGGCTTCACTCGCTTCGTCACCGAGCTTCGCGCAGGGGCAGTTTGCTGGAAGGTCGCAACTTCTCGAGGAGCCGTTTTGAGGCCGGTGGGTGCGACATGGTTCACCCTAACCTCACTTGCGTCACTTCTGATTTCTGATCCG
>VOQZ01002092.1:0-11439 GCA_008079305.1 Phytophthora palmivora
ACAACTACTTTTATGTGGTGATATGCAATGCACAACTCATACAAACGCCAACATTACCGAAAAACCAGCGAAATGAAACAAATCACTTTCTAGTCCAGTTTATGACGACTTCTTCCACCAAACATGAAGTTTGACTTTTGTATCGTATCGCCCCACATACGACATGACTTATTACGTGTGCACAGACATGCGCACTTTCGCCAAACTTCCTATTGTAGCTCAAAACCACCAAAAACTTGACCGAATCGACTCAAAGTACCGTCGCAGACCCAAGTGCAACCTTTCACTTGAAAATGTATAGTCTGACTGTTGTCATGTTTGGGCTATGCGCACACTATTTTTTATGTGGTGATATGCAATGCACAACTCATACAAACGCCAACATTACCGAAAAACCAGCGAAATGAAAACAAATCACTTTCTAGTCCAGTTTATGACGACTTCTCCAACCAAAACATGAAGTTTGACTTTTGTATCGTATCGCCCCACATACGACATGACTTATTACGTGTGCACAGACATGCGCACTTCGCAAACTTCCTATTGTAGCTCAAAATCCACCAAAAACTTGACCGAATCGACTCAAAGTACCGTCGCAGACCCAAGTGCAACCTTTCACTTGAAAAATGTATAGTCTGACTGTTGTCATAGTTTGGGCTATGCGCACAACTACTTTTATGTGGTGATATACAATGCACAACTCATACAAACGCCAACATTACCGAAAAACCAGCGAAATGAAAACAAATCACTTTCTAGTCCAGTTTATGACGACTTCTCCAACCAAACATGAAGTTTGACTTTTGTATCGTATCGCCCCACATACGACATGACTTATTACGTGTGCACAGACATGCGCACTTCGCCAACTTCCTATTGTAGCTCAAAATCCACCAAAACTTGACCGAATCGACTCAAAGTACCGTCGCAGACCCAAGTGCAACCTTTCACTTGAAAAATGTATAGTCTGACTGTTGTCATAGTTTTGGCTATGCGCACAACTACTTTTTATGTGGTGATATGCAATGCACAACTCATACAAACGCCAACATTACCGAAAAACCAGCGAAATGAAAACAAATCACTTTCTAGTCCAGTTGACGACTTCTCCAACCAAAACATGAAGTTTGACTTTTGTATCGTATTGAACTACAACCAATAAGACGGAATTGCTCATGCTGTGTTCAATAATGTGAAGAAAATCATATGTTTTCAAGCTAGTTTTCGAGAAAGCATGTTTCTTGCGCTTATACAAAGTTGAAGATCTTTTTCAGTGCTCCTGATTTGCCCATGCAATCGATCAGGCGTGATTGTATATGTGTGCAAAGTTTGAGGTGCACTTTCCAAGTTCGTTTTCAAAGGAACATGCCTACTATACCCTGACGATGGAGTCGATCTGGTGCTGGAGACAAACTGTTTTGTCACTACAGCTAGCAAATATCGTTGCCAGCTGATGTACGTAGTACTAAGTTAACGACCACAATCAGTTGGTTTTGGTCTCGTCTTCATGTCACTAAAGCGAATTTCCTCTTTAGTGACATGCACCAATATAAAGCCTGGTATCTTTGCCTACAAGCATCTTCATGACTTGTAACCTTTGTGAACACCCACTAAGTCGACCATGCTGCGTTCAATAATGTGAAGAAATCATATGTTTTCAAGCTAGTTTTCGAGAAAAGCAGTTTGTTTCTTGCGCTTATACAAAGTTGAAGATCTTTTTCAGTGCTCCTGATTTGCCCATGCAATCGATCAGGCGTGATTGTATATGTGTGCAAAGTTTGAGGGGCACTTTCCAAGTTCGTTTTCAAAGGAACATGCCTACTATACCCTGACGATGGAGTCGATCTGGTGCTGGAGACAAACTGTTTTGTCACTACAGCTAGCAAATATCGGTTGCCAGCTGATGTACGTAGTACTAAGTTAACGACCACAATCAGTTGGTTTTGGTCTCGTCTTCATGTCACTAAAGCGAATTTCCTCTTTAGTGACATGCACCTAGATAAAGCCTGGTATCTTTGCCTACAAGCATCTTCATGACTTGTAACCTTTGTGAACACCCACTAAGTCGACCATGCTGCGTTCAATAATGTGAAGAAAATCATATGTTTTCAAGCTAGTTTTCGAGAAAAGCATGTTTCTTGCGCTTATACAAAGTTGAAGATCTTTTTCAGTGCTCCTGATTTGCCCATGCAATCGATCAGGCGTGATTGTATATGTGTGCAAAGTTTGAGGGGCACTTTCCAAGTTCGTTTTCAAAGGAACATGCCTACTATACCCTGACGATGGAGTCGATCAGGTGCTGGAGACAAACTGTTTTGTCACTACAGCTAGCAAATATCGGTCGCCAGCTGATGCACATAGTACTAAGTTAACGACCACAATCCGTTGATTTTGGTCTCGTCCTCATGTCACTAAAGTGAATTTCCGATTTAGTGACATGCACCTAATAAAACCTGGTATCTTTGCCTACAAGCATCTTCATGACTTGTAACCTTTGTGAACACCCACTAAGTCGACCATGCTGCGTTCAATAATGTGAAGAAAATCATATGTTTTCAAGCTAGTTTTCGAGAAAAGCATGTTTTCTTGCGCTTATACAAAGTTGAAGATCTTTTTCAGTGCTCCTGATTTGCCCATGCAATCGATCAGGCGTGATTGTATATGTGTGCCAAGTTTGAGGGGCACTTTCCAAGTTCGTTTTCAAAGGAACATGCCTACTATACCCTGACGATGGAGTCGATCAGGTGCTGAGACAAACTGTTTTGTCACTACAGCTAGCAAATATCGGTTGCCAGCTGATGTACGTAGTACTAATTAACGACCACAATCCGTTGATTTTGGTCTCGTCCTCATGTCACTAAAGTGAATTTCCGATTTAGTGACATGCACCTAAATAAACCTGGTATCTTTGCCTACAAGCATCTTCATGACTTGTAACCTTTGTGAACACCCACTAAGTCGACCATGCTGCGTTCAATAATGTGAAGAAAATCATATGTTTTCAAGCTAGTTTTCGAGAAAAGCATGTTTCTTGCGCTTATACAAAGTTGAAGATCTTTTTCAGTGCTCCTGATTTGCCCATGCAATCGATCAGGCGTGATTGTATATGTGTGCCAAGTTTGGGGGCACTTTCCAAGTTCGTTTTCAAAGGAACATGCCTACTATACCCTGACGATGGAGTCGATCAGGTGCTGGAGACAAACTGTTTTGTCACTACAGCTAGCAAATATCGGTCGCCAGCTGATGCACATAGTGGTAAGTTAACGACCACAATCCGTTGATTTTGGTCTCGTCCTCATGTCACTAAAGTGAATTTCCGATTTAGTGACATGCACCTAGATAAAGCCTGGTATCTTGCCTACAAGCCTCTTCATGACTTGTAACCTTTATGAACACCCACTAAGTTGACCATGCTGCGTTCAATAACGTGAAGAAAACCATATGTTTTCAAGCTAGTTTTCGAGAAAAGCATGTTTCTTGCGCTTATACAAAGTTGAAGATCTTTTTCAGTGCTCCTGATTTGCCCATGCAATCGATCAGGCGTGATTGTATATGTGTGCCAAGTTTGAGGGGCACTTTCCAAGTTCGTTTTCAAAGGAACATGCCTACTATACCCTGACGATGGAATCGATCAGGTGCTGGAGACAAACTGTTTTGTCACTACAGCTAGCAAATATCGGTCGCCAGCTGATGTACGTAGTACTAAGTTAACGACCACAATCCGTTGATTTTGGTCTCATCCTCATGTCACTAAAGTGAATTTCCGATTTAGTGACATGCACCTAAATAAAACCTGGTATCTTTGCCTACAAGCATCTTCATGACTTGTAACCTTTGTGAACACCCACTAAGTCGACCATGCTGCGTTCAATAATGTGAAGAAATCATATGTTTTCAAGCTAGTTTTCGAGAAAAGCATGTTTCTTGCGCTTATACAAAGTTGAAGATCTTTTTCAGTGCTCCTGATTTGCCCATGCAATCGATCAGGCGTGATTGTATATGTGTGCAAAGTTTGAGGGGCACTTTCCAAGTTCGTTTTCAAAGGAACATGCCTACTATACCCTGACGATGGAGTCGATCAGGTGCTGGAGACAAACTGTTTTGTCACTACAGCTAGCAAATATCGGTCGCCAGCTGATGCACATAGTACTAAAGTTAACGACCACAATCCGTTGATTTTGGTCTCGTCCTCATGTCACTAAAGTGAATTTCCGATTTAGTGACATGCACCTAAATAAAACCTGGTATCTTTGCCTACAAGCATCTTCATGACTTGTAACCTTTGTGAACACCCACTAAGTCGACCATGCTGCGTTCAATAATGTGAAGAAAATCATATGTTTTCAAGCTAGTTTTCGAGAAAAGCATGTTTCTTGCGCTTATACAAAGTTGAAGATCTTTTTCAGTGCTCCTGATTTGCCCATGCAATCGATCAGGCGTGATTGTATATGGTGTGCAAGTTGAGGGGCACTTTCCAAGTTCGTTTTCAAAGGAACATGCCTACTATACCCTGACGATGGAGTCGATCAGGTGCTGGAGACAAACTGTTTTGTCACTACAGCTAGCAAATCGGTTGCCAGCTGATGTACGTAGTACTAAGTTAACGACCACAATCCGTTGATTTTGGTCTCGTCCTCATGTCACTAAAGTGAATTTCCGATTAGTGACATGCACCTAAATAAAACCTGGTATCTTTGCCTACAAGCATCTTCATGACTTGTAACCTTTGTGAACACCCACTAAGTCGACCATGCTGCGTTCAATAATGTGAAGAAAATCATATGTTTTCAAGCTAGTTTTCGAGAAAAGCATGTTTCTTGCGCTTATACAAAGTTGAAGATCTTTTTCAGTGCTCCTGATTTGCCCATGCAATCGATCAGGCGTGATTGTATATGTGTGCCAAGTTTGAGGGGCACTTTCCAAGTTCGTTTTCAAAGGAACATGCCTACTATACCCTGACGATGGAGTCGATCAGGTGCTGGAGACAAACTGTTTTGTCACTACAGCTAGCAAATATCGGTCGCCAGCTGATGCACATAGTGGTAAGTTAACGACCACAATCCGTTGGTTTTGGTTTCGTCCTCATGTCACTAAAGTGAATTTCCGATTTAGTGACATGCACCTAGATAAAGCCTGGTATCTTTGCCTACAAGCCTCTTCATGACTTGTAACCTTTATGACACCCACTAAGTTGACCATGCTGCGTTCAATAACGTGAAGAAAACCATATGTTTTCAAGCTAGTTTTCGAGAAAAGCATGTTTCTTGCGCTTATACAAGTTGAAGATCTTTTTCAGTGCTCCTGATTTGCCCATGCAATCGATCAGGCGTGATTGTATATGTGTGCCAAGTTTGAGGGGCACTTTCCAAGTTCGTTTTCAAAGGAACATGCCTACTATACCCTGACGATGGAATCGATCAGGTGCTGGAGACAAACTGTTTTGTCACTACAGCTAGCAAATATCGGTCGCCAGCTGATGCACATAGTGGTAAGTTAACGACCACAATCCGTTGGTTTTGGTTTCGTCCTCATGTCACTAAAGTGAATTTCCGATTTAGTGACATGCACCTAGATAAAGCCTGGTATCTTTGCCTACAAGCCTCTTCATGACTTGTAACCTTTATGAACACCCACTAAGTTGACCATGCTGCGTTCAATAAGGTGAAGAAACCATATGTTTTCAAGCTAGTTTTCGAGAAAAGCATGTTTCTTGCGCTTATACAAAGTTGAAGATCTTTTTCAGTGCTCCTGATTTGCCCATGCAATCGATCAGGCGTGATTGTATATGTGTGCCAAGTTTGAGGGCACTTTCCAAGTTCGTTTTCAAAGGAACATGCCTACTAAACCCTAAACCCTAAACCCTAAACCCTAAACCAACCCTAAACCCTAACCCTACACCACAAACTTTACAATCACAAACTTTACAACCACAAACCCTACAATAACAAACTCTTCAATCATTTACTCTACAATTATTTACTTCACACTTATTACTCTACATTTTTACTCTACAATTATTTACTTTAATATCACATATTCTACTGTTACGTATTCTACTGTTACGTATTCTGCTATTGCATACTCTATAAATTTGTACACTAAAATACATACGCTAACAATTACATACTACATCTATACCTTATACTCTTTCGTTATATATTCTTCTATCATACTCCCTACAACCACATATTCCGTTAATAATTATTTTAATACATTCATTTACAACCTTATACTTTAATATATTTTACCACTACATAAATCACCTACAATTTTACTACTATTCCTTCCACTACTGTAATAAACTACATCATTCATTATACTTTACAATTATATTCTTAACAATCGCATTAAATATATTCACTTCTAATATACCACATTCGTAACTACACTCACTATCATTTCATACTCATTAACCCCATACTTTGCAACTTTATACTCTATTGTCACATTTCCTACTATCTCATTCTCTACAACTACATATCTCATCATCAACAATTTTCTTTTTACATTTATCTCCATCACCATAATTTACCAACAAACATTTTACAACCATGCAACCCACCATTAATAATTTCACTACCGTACTCTACATTATTATCCACTACTACTTCATCTTTCATAATAACATTCTCTCTAAATTCTTCCTCTATAATCACAATTTAATTTCCACATCCCATCCCATAATTTAACTTACTTTTTATACTCTACCACTACCTCTACAATCTGATATTTAATCATCCTCACCTGTAAAAATAAATATCCTACATCTTATAAATTGACTATCTCTTATTTTGTAACTAAACACTCTACTACCCTATGCATTGTTATCACCATTTTACCACAAACATCGTCATTATCAAATTCATTTTCACTTACTATTCCACTATTTTTCCTTCCTATGCAAAATCTATCACTACTCATACTACTCTAATATTCTGCACATACACATTTTACCAACAATTCTCTTTATCAATCCCATTCTTTACTCGATCTATAACATTTTTTTCAACACCATACTTATTATCACAAACATCAATTTATCTTTTTTTTTATCTACTTACAATAATATCACTTCCTCTACCAACATATTTTCTACCACTACATATTTATTTCCACAAACCTTATATTTATTATTTTTCTACTTACAAAACCATTAATTTTCTGCTAACAAAAATCCTATAATATGCCTACAATCATATACACTACAAACTCATACACTACAACCACGTACTCTACAACTACATACTATACTTTATTATCACATTCTAAACTAATACAAACTATACAACTATATTATATATAGCATGTCCGGGGTGGAGTTTGGAGGCGGTCACTTTGAAGGACGATATTGAGGTCAATAATTGGTCGTTTAACGCAACCGAGGGCGCAAATCCTATCTACATGTTATGGTAGATTGAATGGCGCTATCAGAGCGAGTGTAGCGTCTATATCCAGTATCGTCCTGGTTATGTAAAGATCGCACACATTTGCACACAGATACAGTCCTTCTGACATGGTTGTCTGGGTAATGCTGAATGTCAGTGCTCACACATGTGCCCCTATGATGTGTAATCACTTTCCATATGTTCTGTGCACAAAAAGCGTTTCATCGCGATGGAATTCTCAACTATATCGCTTCCACCTCGATTTTCGCATTGACATTCGAATTATAGTGCTGTGAACGTATTGAATACGGATTTCACTTGATTTCAGTATATGATACTCATCTTCCATTCAGTGGATGAAATCATGGTAGATGTGTAACCTAATTCGACGCCGCATAGAAAATAGTGCTCTTTAGTACGACTACAAAGGCACTTGTAGGAATGTGCTTTTGTTGGACTTCAAAATGGACGTCGATCGCTGATTGGCTAAATCATTCGTACCACAACATATGGTAAACACTTCGCTTAACTTGAAGACGGTCTAGTATGCATCTTCCCGAAATTTCAGCTCTTTCCGGTCCGTTTTGTGCTCGGAATGTGTACTTCTTTCTGATTGGTTGTTGCGCCTGTCTATACCCAACCTAGGTGTGTTAAAGATGCATACCATCTACTCCAACATGTCTATATCAAGTTTCGTTGCATTCCAGCCAATAGTGGCGAAGTTAGAACGATTCCAAAATGTGTATGCTATTGTGTGTACCTAATCTAGTGAATCCAGGCTGCCCAATATTGCTTGGTTTGGGTCAACAGATGTCAAGGGCCCCCGGATACACGTTCGCTAGGACCCCCGGATGCCTAAAATAAGCCTCTAACAGGACCCCCAGGACCCCCAGATACACGTGTATCCGCGGCGGAAATATATAGCATGTCCGTGGTCAAGTTTGGAGGCGGTCACTTTGAAGGACGATATTGAGGTCAATAATTGGTCGTTTAACGCAACCGAGGGCGCAAATCCTATCTACATGTTATGGTAGATTGAATGGCGCTATCAGAGCGAGTGTAGCGTCTATATCCAGTATCGTCCTGTTATGTAAAGATCGCACACATTTGCACACAGATACAGTCCTTCTGACATGGTTGTCTGGGTAATGCTGAATGTCAGTGCTCACACATGTGCCCCTATGATGTGTAATCACTTTCCATATGTTCTGTGCACAAAAAAGACGTTTCATCGCGATGGAATTCTCAACTATATCGCTTCCACCTCGATTTTCGCATTGACATTCGAATTATAGTGCTGTGAACGTATTGAATACGGATTTCACTTGATTTCAGTATATGATACTCATCTTCCATTCAGTGGATGAAATCATGGTAGATGTGTAACCTAATTCGACGACCGCGCATAGAAAATAGTGCTCTTTAGTACGACTACAAAGGCACTTGTAGGAATGTGCTTTTGTTGGACTTCAAAATGGACGTCGATCGCTGATTGGCTAAATCATTCGTACCACAACATATGGTAAACACTTCGCTTAACTTGAAGACGGTCTAGTATGCATCTTCCCGAAATTTCAGCTCTTTCCGACCCGTTCTGTGCTCGCAAGGTGTACTTCTTTCTGATTGGTTGTTGCGCCTGTCTATACCCAACCTAGGTGTGTTAAAGATGCATACCATCTACTCCAACATTCTATATCAAGTTTCATTGCATTCTAGCCAATAATGGCGAAGTTAGAACGATTCCAAAATGTGTATGTTATTGTGTGTCACCTAATCTAGTGAATCCAGGCTGCCCAATATTGCTTGGTTTGGGTCAACAGATGTCAAGGGCCCCCAGATACACGTTCGCTAGGACCCCCGGATGCCTAAAAGAAGGCCTCTAACAGGACCCCCAGGACCCCCAGATACACGTGTATCCGCGGCGGAATATATATAGCATGTCCGGGGTCAAGTTTGGAGGCGGTCACTTTGAAGGCGATATTGAGGTCAATAATTGGTCGTTTAACGCAACCGAGGGCGCAAATCATATCTACATGTTATGGTAGATTGAATGGCGCTATCAGAGAGTGTAGCGTCTATATCCAGTATCGTCCTGGTTATGTAAAGATCGCACACATTTGCACACAGATACAGTCCTTCTGACATGGTTGTCTGGGTAATGCTGAATGTCAGTGCTCACACATGTGCCCCTATGATGTGTAATCACTTTCCATATGTTCTGTGCACAAAAAAGACGTTTCATCGCGATGGAATTCTCAACTATATCGCTTCCACCTCGATTTTCGCATTGACATTCGAATTATAGTGCTGTGAACGTATTGAATACGGATTTCACTTGATTTCAGTATATGATACTCATCTTCCATTCAGTGGATGAAATCATGGTAGATGTGTAACCTAATTCGACGCCGCATAGAAAATAGTGCTCTTTAGTACGACTACAAAGGCACTTGTAGGAATGTGCTTTTGTTGGACTTCAAAATGGACGTCGATCGCTGATTGGCTAAATCATTCGTACCACAACATATGGTAACACTTCGCTTAACTTGAAGACGGTCTAGTATGCATCTTCCCGAAATTTCAGCTCTTTCCGACCCGTTCTGTGCTCGCAAGGTGTACTTCTTTCTGATTGGTTGTTGCGCCTGTCTATACCCAACCTAGGTGTGTTAAAGATGCATACCATCTACTCCAACATGTCTATATCAGTTTCATTGCATTCTAGCCAATAATGGCGAAGTTAGAACGATTCCAAATGTGTATGTTATTGTGTGTCACCCAATCTAGTGAATCCAGGCTGCCCAATATTGCTTGGTTTGGGTCAACAGATGTCAAGGGCCCCCGGATACACGTTCGCTAGGACCCCCGGATGCCTAAAAAAGGCCTCTAACAGGACCCCCAGGACCCCCAGATACACGTGTATCCGCGGCGGAATATATATAGCATGTCCGTGGTCAAGTTTGGAGGCGATCACTTTGAAGGACGATATTGAGGTCAATAATTGGTCGTTTAACGCAACCGAGGGCGCAAATCCTATCTACATGTTATGGTAGATTGAATGGCGCTATCAGAGCGAGTGTAGCGTCTATATCCAGTATCGTCCTGGTTATGTAAAGATCGCACACATTTGCACACAGATACAGTCCTTCTGACATGGTTGTCTGGGTAATGCTGAATGTCAGTGCTCACACATGTGCCCCTATGATGTGTAATCACTTTCCATATGTTCTGTGCACAAAAAAGACGTTTCATCGCGATGGAATTCTCAACTATATCGCTTCCACCTCGATTTTCGCATTGACATTCGAATTATAGTGCTGTGAACGTTGATTGAATACGGATTTCACTTGATTTCAGTATATGATACTCATCTTCCATTCAGTGGATGAAATCATGGTAGATGTGTAACCTAATTCGACGCCGCATAGAAAATAGTGCTCTTTAGTACGACTACAAAGGCACTTGTAGGAATGTGCTTTTGTTGGACTTCAAAATGGACGTCGATCGCTGATTGGCTAAATCATTCGTACCACAACATATGGTAAACACTTCGCTTAACTTGAAGACGGTCTAGTATGCATCTTCCCGAAATTTCAGCTCTTTCCCCGACCCGTTCTGTGCTCGCAAGTGTACTTCTTTCTGATTGGTGTTGCGCCTGTCTATACCCAACCTAGGTGTGTTAAAGAGCATACCATCTACCCCAACATGTCTATATCAAGTTTCATTGCATTCTAGCCAATAATGGCGAAGTTAGAACGATTCCAAATGTGTATTATTGTGTGTCACCCAATCTAGTGAATCCAGGCTGCCCAATATTGCTTGGTTTGGGTCAACAGATGTCAAGGGCCCCCGGATACACTTTCGCTAGGACCCCCGGATGCCTAAAATAGGCCTCTAACAGGACCCCCCAGGACCCCCAGATACACGTGTATCCCGGCGGAATATATATAGCATGTCCGTGGTCAAGTTCGGAGGCGATCACTTTGAAGGACGATATTGAGGTCAATAATTGGTCGTTTAACGCAACCGAGGGCGCAAATCCTATCTACATGTTATG
>VOQZ01002093.1:0-16199 GCA_008079305.1 Phytophthora palmivora
ATCGCTTCCACCTCGATTTTCGCATTGACATTCGAATTATAGTGCTGTGAACGTATTGAATACGGATTTCACTAGATTTCAGTATATGATACGCATCTTCCATTCAGTGGATGAAATCATGGTAGATGTGTAACCTAATTCGACGCCGCATAGAAAATAGTGCTCTTTAGTACGACTACAAAAGCACTTGTAGGAATGTGCTTTTTGTTGGACTTCAAAATGGACGTCGATCGCTGATTGGCTAATCATTCGTACCACAACATATGGTAAACACTTCGCTTAACTTTAAGACGGTCTAGTATGCATCTTCCCGAAATTTCAGCTCTTTCCGACCCGTTCTGTGCTCGGAATGTGTACTTCTTTCTGATTGGTTGTTGCACCTGTCTATACCCAACCTAGGTGTGTTAAAGATGCATACCATCTACCCAACATGTCTATATCAAGTTTCGTTGCATTCCAGCCAATAATGGCGAAGCTAGAACGATTCCAAAATGTGTATGTTATTGTGTGTCACCCCAATCTAGTGAATCCAGGCTGCCCAATATTGCTTGGTTTGGGTCAACAGATGTCAAGGCCCCCCAGATACACGTTCGCTAGGACCCCGGATGCCTAAAATAAGGCCTCGAACCGACCCCCAGGACCCCCAGATACACGTGTATCCGCGGCGGAATATATATAGTACAATTTTACTACCATACCTTCCACTACTGTAATAAACTACATCATTCATTATACTATACAATTATGTTCTTAACAATCACATTAAATAGATCCACTTCTAATATACTACATTCGTAAATACACTCACTATCATTTTATACTCATTAACCCCATACTTTGCAACTTTAACTCTATTATCACATTTCCTACTATCTCATTCTCTACAACTACATATCTCATCATCATCAACAATTTTCTTTTACATTTATCTCCATTACCATAATTTACCAACAAACATTTTACAACCATGCAACCCACCATTAACTTATCGCTACCATACTCTACATTATTATCCACTACTACTTCATCTTTCACAATAATATTCTCTCTAAATTCTTTCTCTATAATCACAATTTAATTTCCACATCCCATACCATAATTTATCTTACTTTTTATACTCTACCACTACGTCTACAATCTGATATTTAATCATCCTCACCTGTAAAAATAAATACCCTACATCTTATAAATTGACTGTCTCTTATTTTATACTACACACTCTACTACCCTATGCATTTTTATCACCATTTTACCACAAACCTCGTCATTTTCAAATTCCTTTTCACTTACTATCCACTATTTTCCTTCCTATACAAAATCTATCACTACTCATACTACTATAATATTCTGCACATACACATTTTACCACAATTCTCTTTATCAATCCCATTCTTTACTCGATCTATAACATTTTTCTCAACACCATACTTATTATCACAAAACATCAGTTTATCGTATTTTATCTACTTACAATAATATTACTTCCTCTACCAACATATTTTCTACCACTACATATTTATTTCCACAAACCTTATATTTAATATTTTCTACTTACAAAACCATTAATTTCTGCTAACAAAATTCTATAATATGCCTACAATCGCATACACTACAAACTCATACACTACAACCTCGTACTCTACAACTACATACTATACTATATTCACACATAATATACTAACACAAACTATACATCTATATTATATATAGCATGTCCGCGGTGGAGTTTGGAGGCGGTCACTTTGAATAGCGATATTGAGGTCAGTAATGGCCGTTTGACGCAACCGAGGGGCGCAAATCATATCTACAGATAACGGTGCGTTGAATGGTGGTATCAGAGCGAGTGTAGCGTCTATATCCAGTATCATCCTGGCTATGTAAACGCACACATTTGCACACAGATACAGTCCTTCTGACATGGTTGTCTGGGTAATGCTGGATGTCAGTGCTCACACATGTGCCCTATGATGTTCAATCACTTTCCATATGTTCTGTGCACAAAAAAGACGTTTTATCGCGATGATATGCTCACTATATCCTTCCTTCCACCTCGATTTTCGCATTGACATTCGAATTATAGTGCTGTGAACGTATTGAATACGGATTTCACTTGATTTCAGTATATGATACGCATCTTCCATTCAGTGGATGAAATCATGGTAGATGTGTAACCTAATTCGACGACGCCGCATAGAAAATAGTGCTCTTTAGTACGACTACAAAGGCACTTGTAGGAATGTGCTTTTGTTGGACTTCAAAATGGACGTCGATCGCTGATTGGCTAAACCATTCGTACCACAACATATGGTAAACACTTCGCTTAACTTTAAGACGGTCTAGTATGCATCTTCCCGAAATTTCAGCTCTTCCGACCCGTTCTGTGCTCGGAATGTGTACTTCTTTCTGATTGGTTGTTGCACCTGTCTATACCCAACCTAGGTGTGTTAAGATGCATACCATCTACCCCAACATGTCTATATCAAGTTTCGTTGCATTCCAGCCAATAATGGCGAAGCTAGAACGATTCCAAATGTGTATGTTATTGTGTGTCACCCAATCTAGTGAATCCAGCTGCCCAATATTGCTTGGTTTGGGTCAACAGATGTCAAGGCCCCCCAGATACACGTTCGCTAGGACCCCGGATGCCTAAAATAAGGCCTCGAACCGGACCCCCAGGACCCCCAGATACACGTGTATCCGCGGCGGAATATATATAGTACAATTTTTACTACCATACCTTCCACTACTGTAATAAACTACAATTTCATTTACTATATACATTTAGTTCTTAACAATCACATTAAATAGATCCACTTCTAATATACTACATCGTAAATACACTCACTATCATTTTATACTCATTACCCCATACTTTGCAACTTTATACTCTATTATCACATTCCCTACTATCTCATTCTCTACAACTACATATCTCATCATCATCAACAATTTTCTTTTTACATTTATCTCCATTACCATAATTTACCAACAAACATTTTACAACCATGCAACCCACCATTAACATTATCGCTACCATACTCTACATTATTATCCACTACTACTTCATCTTTCACAATAATATTCTCTCTAAATTCTTCCTCTATAATCACAATTTAATTTCCACATCCCATACCATAATTTATCTTACTTTTTTATACTCTACCACTACGTCTACAATCTGATATTTAATCATCCTCACCTGTAAAAATAAATACCCTACATCTTATAAATTGACTGTCTCTTATTTTATAACTACACACTCTACTACCCTATGCATTTTTATCACCATTTTACCACAAACCTCGTCATTTTCAAATTCCTTTTCACTTACTATTCCACTATTTTTCCTTCCTATACAAAATCTATCACTACTCATACTACTATAATATTCTGCACATACACATTTTACCAACAATTCTCTTTATCAATCCCATTCTTTACTCGATCTATAACATTTTTCTCAACCACCATACTTATTATCACACATCAGTTTATCGTATTTTATCTACTTACATAATATTACTTCCTCTACCAACATATTTTCTACCACTACATATTTATTTCCACAAACCTTATATTAATATTTCTACTTACAAAACCATTAATTTTCTGCTAACAAAAATTCTATAATATGCCTACAATCGCATACACTACAAACTCATACACTACACCTCGTACTCTACAACTACATACTATACTATATTATCACATAATATCCTACACAAACTATACATCTATATTATATATAGCATGTCCGCGGTGGATTTGGAGGCGGTCACTTTGAATAGCGATATTGAGGTCAGTAATTGGCCGTTTGACGCAACCGAGGGCGCAAATCATATCTACAGATAACGGTGCGTTGAATGGTGGTATCAGAGCGAGTGTAGCGTCTATATCCAGTATCATCCTGGCTATGTAAAGATCGCACACATTTGCACACAGATACAGTCCTTCTGACATGGTTGTCTGGGTAATGCTGGATGTCAGTGCTCACACATGTGCACCTATGATGTGTAATCACTTGCCATATGTTCTGTGCACAAAAAAGACGTTTTATCGCGATGATATGCTCAACTATATCGCTTCCACCTCGATTTTCGCATTGACATTCGAATTATAGTGCTGTGAACGTATTGAATACGGATTTCACTAGATTTCAGTATATGATACGCATCTTCCATTCAGTGGATGAAATCATGGTAGATGTGTAACCTAATTCGACGCGCGCATAGAAAATAGTGCTCTTTAGTACGACTACAAAGGCACTTGTAGGAATGTGCTTTTGTTGGACTTCAAAATGGACGTCGATCGCTGATTGGCTAAACCATTCGTACCACAACATATGGTAAACACTTCGCTTAACTTTAAGACGGTCTAGTATGCATCTTCCCGAAATTTCAGCTCTTTCCGACCCGTTCTGTGCTCGGAATGTGTACTTCTTTCTGATTGGTTGTTGCACCTGTCTATACCCAACCTAGGTGTGTTAAAGATGCATACCATCTACCCCAACATGTCTATATCAAGTTTCGTTGCATTCCAGCCAATAATGGCGAAGCTAGAACGATTCCAAAATGTGTATGTTATTGTGTGTCACCCAATCTAGTGAATCCAGGCTGCCCAATATTGCTTGGTTTGGGTCAACAGATGTCAAGGCCCCCCAGATACACGTTCGCTAGGACCCCGGATGCCTAAAATAAGGCCTCGAACCGGACCCCCAGGACCCCCAGATACACGTGTATCCGCGGCGGAATATATATTACAATTTTTACTACCATACCTTCCACTACTGTAATAAACTACATCATTCATTATACTATACAATATGTTCTTAACAATCACTTAAATAGATCCACTTCTAATATACTACATTCGTAAATACACTCACTATCATTTTATACTCATTAACCCCATACTTTGCAACTTTATACTCTATTATCACATTTCCTACTATCTCATTCTCTACACTACATATCTCATCATCATCAACAATTTTCTTTTTACATTTATCTCCATTACCATAATTTACCAACAAACATTTTACAACCATGCAACCCACCATTAACATTATCGCTACCATACTCTACATTATTATCCACTACTACTTCATCTTTCACAATAATATTCTCTCTAAATTCTTCCTCTATAATCACAATTTAATTTCCACATCCCATACCATAATTTATCTTACTTTTTATACTCTACCACTACGTCTACAATCTGATATTTAATCATCCTCACCTGTAAAAATAAATACCCTACATCTTATAAATTGACTGTCTCTTATTTTATAACTACACACTCTACTACCCTATGCATTTTTATCACCATTTTACCACAAACCTCGTCATTTTCAAATTCCTTTTCACTTACTATCCACTATTTTTCCTTCCTATACAAAATCTATCACTACTCATACTATAAATATTCTGCACATACACATTTTACCAACAATTCTCTTTATCAATCCCATTCTTTACTCGATCTATAACATTTTTCTCAACACCATACTTATTATCACAAACATCAGTTTATCGTATTTTATCTACTTACAATAATATTACTTCCTCTACCACATATTTTCTACCAATATTCTACATATTATTTCCACAAACCTTATATTTTATATTTCTACTTACAAAACCATTAATTTTCTGCTAACAAAAATTCTATAATATGCCTACAATCGCATACACTACAAACTCATACACTACAACCTCGTACTCTACAACTACATACTATACTATATTATCACATATATCCTAACACAAACTATACATCTATATTATATATAGCATGTCCGCGGTGGAGTTTGGGGCGGTCACTTTGAATAGCGATATTGAGGTCAGTAATTGGCCGTTTGACGCAACCGAGGGCGCAAATCATATCTACAGATAACGGTGCGTTGAATGGTGGTATCAGAGCGAGTGTAGCGTCTATATCCAGTATCATCCTGGCTATGTAAAGATCGCACACATTTGCACACAGATACAGTCCTTCTGACATGGTTGTCTGGGTAATGCTGGATGTCAGTGCTCACACATGTGCACCTATGATGTGTAATCACTTGCCATATGTTCTGTGCACAAAAAAGACGTTTTATCGCGATGAATGCTCAACTATATCGCTTCCACCTCGATTTTCGCATTGACATTCGAATTATAGTGCTGTGAACGTATTGAATACGGATTTCACTTGATTTCAGTATATGATACTCATCTTCCATTCAGTGGATGAAATCATGGTAGATGTGTAACCTAATTCGACGCCGCATAGAAAATAGTGCTCTTTAGTACGACTACAAAGGCACTTGTAGGAATGTGCTTTTGTTGGACTTCAAAATGGACGTCGATCGCTGATTGGCTAAATCACTCGTACCGCAACATATGGTAAACACTTCGCTTAACTTTAAGACGGTCTAGTATGCATCTTCCCGAAATTTCAGCTCTTTCCGGCCCATTTTGTGCTCGGAATGTGTACTTCTTTCTGATTGGTTGTTGCGCCTGTCTATACCCAACCTAGGTGTGTTAAAGATGCATACCATCTACTCCAACATGTCTATATCAAGTTTCATTGCATTCTAGCCAATAATGGCGAAGTTAGAACGATTCCAAAATGTGTATGTTATTGTGTGTCACCCAATCTAGTGAATCCAGGTGTGGTGAAGTGGATGCAAAAGATTTGACATTGGAATATCCAGGAAAGATCCGATTTGGACGTGATCGGACCTGACTTGATGTTATTGGAGTAGATGACGAGCTGATGTGGATGTATCTGGTGGTGGATCCAGTTGATGGATAAGATTGATGAAGACCAGTGACACCTTGGGTGGGACGTGATGGATGTATTGGTATACGATCTGTACATGTACCCAGATCCGGAGAGCTGGGAAGATCTCGTGTGGATATGGATGATGTGGGACTTGCGTGATTGTAATATGGGTTATATAATCTGTGGAAACGGGTGATCTAAGCCTAGATGTCCAGGTCTAGGCTATAATCTATATCCGTGAAGACCAGATCAGTTCACATATGTGGGTCTATTCGGGGAAGGTGGATCAAGGCTCATGAACCTAGATCCATAGGCGGATCCGAGTGATCCGGGGTCTATGGATATTATGGCAAAGATGAACGATGATTGGGGGATGGACGGCATGGAATAAGCTCGGATATGTTATAATTATGATTATCACGAGGTATTGTCACCGGATCATACACGGAAACCCTAGATCAACCAGATCAAGGAGATCTAGCTGACCTGAGATTGGATCAGCGCGATCTAGCTTTATTAGGCATGATCTGACTCGGGAGACGTGTGATCTGGACATTACGGTGGATGATTATGATATTGGAGAGAAGAGAAGGCCAGATCACAACATTGCGACTAGTGATCTAATGTTTATGGTTCAGATCCAAGGTGATCTGCAAGGATGTCGACTGCCAGGATGGTGAAGACAAGAAAGGACAAGGTTCAGGATAGCGTAATCAGTCGATGTGTCGTTAAGGATAGGATACAGGATGGGATAGGTCTTAACATTAAATCAGAACCGAATTTGCATCGTACGACACAAGTGCTTCGCTACGGGCCTGGAAACGGGAACTACATTGGCCCTACGGTATTAATAGCGATTTAGGTGTATAGATCTAGGGTGGTTGATAATCTAGATAATATATTGGCTAGATCCAACCTCCTAGTATCTTACCCTAAGTGCAGATCCAAGATCCGGTATTAATTGCTTAGCCGGTAGATCTTCGGTTTCTCAAGTATCAAGATCGCGCTATAGGAAGCGCCAAGCAATCAAAGGACCCCGCGTAAAGGAAAATCACACTAAAGGAATTACTACAAGGCCGGATCCAGATCTAGGCCGCCGGATCCAAGCTTGATCTAATCGCTTGGACTCCGGATCTACTACTGGCGAGTGGTGTGAAGACTTCCACGCTACTCTACGACCCCAACGTCACGCCAAGACGTTCAAACTAACACCGATCGAGCAACTTAGCAGTCACCAAGAGAGGAAGATCCAGCCCAACCGACGGGTACACAAGGTGAGCAAGTTCAGCAGATCACGGATCATCGGAGGGCCCCCTTCGTTAGTCGGTGTCCGGGCATTGGTGGGAAGTTGGATCTAGCGATCTCGCAGATTTTGCTGATCCCGCTACACCACAATGGTGCGCGTGCCCGGATCTGTTGGTGACTCGGGATTTCACCGTGAGTCTCAAGAAGATGTTCAAGTGAAGGTTGAACAAGGGAACAAGCGTCATCGGACCTCGGATCGACGATGATGCCGCTGAATGAATCAAGATCCGCGGATCAGCAGAGCGCTAGGAGGAACTCTGCTGACGGAAGAGAGGGCGATCTGGATCCAGATCCAGATCTAGAAGAAAAAACCTCTACCTCCACAGGTCCCCACGGGGACCCCGACGGATCTCGACGTAAGTCGAGATCCGTCAACAAAACAAGGGAAGGCGAAAGTGGAACCGTACAAATTGGTCGGATCTCCATCGAGCCTTCACCATATCCACTCCAGGGATCTTCCAGTCTCTAGATCCGATAAGAAGAAGCCGAAGAAGAGGCTAACGCGGAAGAAGATGAGGGCTCCAGAGATTGACGACGAAGATCAGATCGGATCTAAACCTAGATCCAGATCGGGACAAGGCTGGTCAGACGAAGATCTGGAGAATCTATTCTACCACAAAGAACTTCGCGAGTTCCTGGATCGAGATCCCGTGATGCGGATCCTGAGGCTGAAGCAGGTCGGAGATCCAAGAGAACCCGTATCAGCTCCGATCAAGACTGCCAACAAATTAGAAGCAGTCAAGGATTTATTACGACTGTTGAAGGAAGCAGGAATGACCACGGGAGCTTTCGATGCGGATGATGTCTTTGATCTAGATCTCAAGGTGATCCAGACTGCCACTAAGGATCTATTCTCCAAGCTCAAGATCCTCGTCGGCGAGATTCCCCAGATCACAGATCCAGTGCCATCACCTCCGGCAAGTATTACGGATCGCCAAACGTCCTCATCACATTACGCCTCGGCTGCCGAGGACGAATCAGATCTCTCATCGGAACCAAAGCGAATGTCTCTGGGACCCTCCGGTACTTCAATGCTGGAGGCGAGATCCAAGATCCAACGTCGGAATCAGCCGAAATCCGGCCGCTCAAGGACGATCCCGACCTCCGAAGACCAGATCACAGCAGCCACGACGTCAGATGCCTCATCAGGCACCTTACAGAAGTATTTCGAAGCAGCCATGAGTAGATTCCTGGCGGAACAGCGAGGGCCGATCATGGATCAAGGAGCGACGAAGATTCAGGATCCAGGATCACAAGATGTAGATATGGAATCTGTGAGATCTGAACGTAGCACATCTCGATGGGAGTATGATCCAGACGATATCGACTTCCCACGGCTGCTCGAGCGACGGTCGCGACCGCTACGACCGGATCAGCCGGATCAACCATGATCCAGAGAGTCCGGATCTCTGCGATCTCAGATCTCAAGGAGTTCACGGGGAAGGATCAAGACGAAGATCGAGCCAGAGCGTGGATTGGCAAAGTGAAATCGGCGTTCATGCGAGATCAAGCCTCCGATGAAGAAAAATGTTTGACCTTTGCGGATCTATTGGCTGGATCCGCCAAGAATTGGTATCGGCAACTAAGCAGATCCACCCGTAATAAATGGTCGGATCTGCTTAGGGCTTTCCAAATCCAGTACTGCGGATTGGGGTATCAGTGGCTAGACATACTATCACGCTCGACGTCGACCAGAAGAATCTCCCCTCGATTATCTTTACCGTCTGAATGTCGCCGGATTACGTGCAAAGTTGAAGATCAAGGATGGTAATGCGAAAGATCGACGCGAACATGTGGATCACTATATCGAAACTTTGGAAGATCAAGATCTAGCTGACAGGCTGACTCTGCTACGACTATCCGACGCGGATGATCTCGAAGAAGTGCTACGAGCCCGTGAACGTGCAAAGAGCAGACAGAAGAAAGCCGCGTTCGGATCTAGCAAGTACCGGCAGAAGGCAACTAATCCAGCACCTGCAGCTACGACAAAACATGTCCGCGCGGTGCAGATCCGGACCATGGAGTCTGAATCTGAGTCTGGATCCGACGGATCGGATGGATCTGACTCGGATGGAGACAATCATCGGCGGATCTACCTGGCAGCTGAGCAGGATGTCACTCCAAAAGTGGAATCTGGTATGGAGAAGGTCGAGCAAGTACCAATCACCCACAAGTCGACGGATCAACCCCACCAGATCACAGATCCCGGATCCAGAGCGGCGGATCCGATCGGAACCGTTGCTCGCACTGTGGATCCAAGAAGCATTCAGATCTAGGATGCTGGAGACGCCTTACTTGTCATAAGTGTGGCAAGCGAGGACATCCGGCAGATCACTGCCTCTTTGTATGCCGAGGGTGCGGAGAACTACATGATATGGGAAAATGTCCTATGGAAGAGTTCTACAACCAGATCCGCCAGTGGTTCAACCCAGCCAAACATGCAGGTATGCTTCCAGAATCTGCAGAAAAGATGTTAAACTAGGACGCTCGCCGGGTTGGAATCCGGTACGAGCCGAGCGCTCTAGATACTACATCTATGCATTTGTGAACAAGAAATCGGTAGATCAGGGTAACAAGATCCCAGATCTACGCGGTAATACATGTGATCTGAATGGAAACCGTGCTGTCGCAATCTCAAGTGTCCGCCAGGCGGATGATTACTCCAGATCTGAAGTGACCATGATGGTGGACCTCCATCCAGGAGAGATAAGGGGTACTGGAAGCAACGGGATCCAGATCTGTGGTTCCAGCCCACAGATCAGGAGAATATACCAGTGATTCAAAGCCAAGTCAGATCAAGGAGATCCGAAGATCCGAAGTTATGGATCTCTTGCCAGGAGAATCTCGGGATATTGGAAACACTATGCCCCGGAAAATGGTTCCGACAAGCCAAGATCACTGGTAAGATCAACAATGAGAGGGGATCTTGCTCTTAGATACAGGCGCCGAAGTGTCCATAGTGGATACGGCCTTTGCTCGTAAGGTTGGGTGCTATATCGATACGAGCCAGATCCAAGATTGCGTTGGGATTGGCGAAAGTGTTTACAGGACAGAAGGGAGAACCCGGATCAAGATCACGATGGCTGGATCGCTGGTTTACTTTTTCGATATTTGGGTTGGAGATCTGGCAGGTCAAGATGCCATCCTGGGTATGGATTTCATGGTACCGGCGGGGATCCGACTGGATCTGGCCTATGGATCTATAAGTTTACCTGATGAGGTGCGGATCCAACTTAGTGGGCGTCGACAGCTCTACAACGACAAGACCAGGCTGGTAACTGTAGGAGAACATATCCAGATCGAGATCGGACAGTCGTGGAACTTCAACTACATCTCCGGATGTCAGATCACGAGAAGTTCTGGTTACCCGGGGGGATCGTTGGGTACCTACGGTGGTAAAAGGTCTTGGGAAGAGACGGTATCTGCAGATCACCAACGTGAGCGATAAGGCGATCATATTGCAAGAAGATGTGAGAGTTGGGATCTGGCTATCGGGTGATCACATTCCCCGAATGCCAGGATTTGTCTCAGTGGGATCACGTCGGTATATGGAATGGCAAAATCTAGCTCTAGAAGCCACGGTGGAAAGAGGATCCGAGCATGATGAGATCTTGATGGAATCAACAGAGCCGATGGTGGATCGACCTTCCTACCCAGCACCTCGTGCATCCTGAAACGACCCGAGATCTCGCAGATACAGGTAAAACCAGTGTTGACGACCGAAGGTCAAACATCAGCGGAATAGATCCGCAGGATCAGACCCTGATCCGACCGATAGAGACCGAAGTGACAAACCAAAATATGGATCAGGTGAAGATGGGCGATTTAGATCCAGTGATCGGAGGATCAGCTGAAAGAGATCCACCCGGACAGTTACCTACCCCGATACAGGAGGCGTCCCCAGAAGGATCGAAGAATTCCCCAGATCCAGAGCCGGATCCGGAGGTACATTACCATGAAGGTAATGATCTGTATGCGGAAGATGTAGATCAAGAGATGGCGATCCTTCCAGAGATCAACCCCACCACGGATGAGGTGAAGATTGAGGATATCCAAGTTGGAGATCCGGGGATCCAGACTACGGCGGAGATCGAACGATTACGTCAGAAGATCTGGAACTATCGACATCTTCTCATCGGAAAGGGAAATGCTCTACGCCGGCCGCAAGAGGTGTGGTGTGTGATATCGATGTGGGAGATGCTAGGCCAATCGCCCAACGAGTGAGGAAGATCGCACCTCGATTCCGCGAGAAGTTATCAGATCTGATCAAGGGATTATTATCAGCTAAGATGATCAGTTATTCCAGATCACCCTGGGCCTCACCGATCGTGGTGATCGTGAAGAAAATGGGGTGGACATCAGGCTGTGTATTGATTATCGCCTAGTCAATAGTCTTACTCAACTGATGGTCTACCCTATGCCCCTGATCAACGATCTTCTGGAGATCTGGATAAAGTCCTGTGGTATTGCTCTTTAGATATGGCCAGTGGATTCTGGGTGGTGACTATGACAGATCGAGCTCGAGCGATCTCAGCTTTCGTTACCCCATTCGGACTATTCGAATGGAATCGTATGCCGTTCGGCTTGAAGAATGCGCCGCAGATCTACCAACGTCTGATCGACAACGCCTTATATGGATTCACCCGGATCCCACCTCCTGGATCAGATCCAAGATCCACAGATGTGTTTGAAGTGGGAGAGGCCGATGATCCAGACAAGCCATCAGTGATCGGGCGCAGATCGTATATCGATGACATCCTCATACCAGCGGGTAGCTGGGATCAACTATGTGATCGAGTGGACGCCCTACTGGAGGCGTGCGATAAATGGAACCTGTCGATCAGTGTGGTGAAGAGTTTCTGGGGTATGAATAAAGTGGAATATCTGGGTCATCGCGTTTCGAAAGATGGACTGGAGGCGAATCCCAAGGATCTAGCGGCATTAACGGATCTAGCGTTTCCTGGATCGCTGAGATCGATGCAATCTTTTCTGGGCAGCTTGAATTATTACAGTCGATTTATCGAAGACTATGCTATCTACGCAGCCGTGCTGTACGAGTTGAGGGAGGTCGACTTCGCCGCAATGTCCAAGGATGATGTGCGGATCCAGATCAAGCGAAGTATGGAACATAAAGGGTTGGATCAACTAGATCTGAAGGAAGATCCTGGATCGGATCTGGCATTAAAGCCTACGGGGCGTCGGATCCGGAGAACTAGATGAAGTCAAGATGGATCCACGATGGATTCGTGCTCATCGGGCCTTCGAGACACTCAAATCGAAGATCGCATCCACTCCGATCCTACGCCATTTTGATATGATCGGGAACCGTGGTGATCGTATATGCGAGTGATTGGGCGATCTCGGCAGCTCTCGTGCAAGAGTACGACCAGATCTACTACCCGATCACCTTCGTGAGCCGACGTGAAGTCGAACGAGCTGAATTACAGCCCAGTGGAGAAGGAAGTGTTGGCGCTGCTAAGGATCCTGGATCTCGGATATAACATGTTGGTGGGACGCCGGATCCGGGTGTTGACTAGACACTCCACGTTGGCCTGGTTATTTAGATCGACCGGATTACAAGGGCGATTAGGCCAATGGGCGTCACTGCTATCACCGTGGACATTAGAGATTGTGAAGTGCGTTAAAGGAGAAGAAGAGATCCTAGGGTGATTGCGGCTAGTATCACCCCAGATCCATGGTGGATGAAGCGTTGATCCAGATCTCGCCAAGAAAGAGCCACGACGGAAGATCCAAGCTCCAATTCCTGTGATCCAAGCGGATGAGGAGCTATGTAGTCAGTTTCGATGGATCAGCCCGCGTGAAGCGTGAGGTGGCGCATATAGTGCGATCTTGTGGAAGTTGCCTGAATGGACGGTGATCCAGGCCAGATCGGCCTATGCGGAAGATCTTACCGTCAACGAGGCTGAATATCATGGGCTGTTACTATGTCTGGATCTGTTAAGTACCGTGGATCGCAAACGAGTGGTATTCTGCGGTGACTCTAATCTGTGATCCGACAAGTCAGGGTGAGATCGAGTGTAAAGCACCCGGTCTGACTTTACTCAAGCAAGGGCTTTAGATCGTCTGAGGGACTGGCCAGATCACGAACTTGTGCATGTGAAACGAGATTGGAACGGCAGTGCGGACAGTTTGGCTAGTGCAGCGCTACAACGACAAGGTGGAGTGGAGATCGAGTGGATGAGGATAAGCAGGATCTGATTACGTTGAACAGATTGGACGAGGTATTGGTAGTCAAGAGGACGGATCAGGCAGCCCAGATCACGGCGGTAGTGACTCGATCAGGCTCGCGATCTACGACGCAACGACTTCGGATCCGCGATCATTACGGGAGGAAATAGTTCGAGATCTCAGGATCGATCGGATCCGACAAGCCCAAGACGAGGAGGCGTGGATCTCGGGATTGAAGAAATATCTGAATGGAGATCTACAAGATCTGACTCAGCAAGAAGCCAAATCATATGCTAATCTAGCAGCCGATTATGATTTGGATCACCATGATCTACTGTTCTACTGCCCTCCACGAGACCGACGGATGCAGATCGAGATAAGCTGATGCGACTAGTGATCCCGGAAACCCTATATCAGGACATACTACATCACTACCATGTGAGCCTAGAAGGCGGACATCAAGGGATCGGTCGAACTTATCAGCGGATCCGGGATCACTTCCATTGGAGAGGTCTGTATAAGAGTGCCAAAGATACGTGGTGAGTGTGTGGATTGTGAGACTGGTAGAGTAAACCTCGGATCCAAGGAGAGTCGCCAGGTAACCTTCAAGCAACATATCCTTTCCAGATCATAGCTATGGATCACATCCCGTCGTTACCCAGATCGCACAAAGGGAATACAGAATTATTGATCTTTGAAGATCTATTCACTGGATATGTGATCGCGAAAGCCAGCTCATCGAGAACCGCTCAGACTGTCGCCGAATCATACGAGGAATGTGTCTTCCGGCGATTTGGGCCAGCGAAGCGATTAGGCATGATCGTGAACCAGGATTTATGTCCGATTTTTCCGAGCGTTTAATAAGATCTTGGGTCAACGTCAGCGTGCCACGATGGCATATCGGCCCCAAGCTAATGGATCTGCAGAACGCATGGTCCAAACCACAACTCGGGCGATTAAGATGTATGTGCAGGATCTGGATCAACGAGATTGGGACGAGTATGCCGAGAGGATTACCTTCGCGATCAACACCGCGCATGATCGGATCCGAGGAGAAACACCTTTTTATATGGTACATGGGTGGGATCCTAGATCCACATTGGAAGCGGTGATCCCGGTAGGGAGTACGCGAAGACATGATCGGGATCCGCGGCGATGGAGGTATCAGATCCAGCGGTATTATCAACAGGTTCGGGAACAGGTTAATCAACGACTGCGAGAGGCGATCTCAGATCGAGCGGATCTACACAACCAGGAGATCCGTCCGCATCAGATCGAAGTCGATCTCGAGTGTGGTTATATCTCGATCGCGTGAAAGAGGGATATGCTAAGAAGTTGGCACACTTGTGGCATGGACCCATTCCGGATTAGAGAAAGTTGGAGAACATGCGGTGAAATTGGAGATCGCCGGATCCGGATATCATATTTTCCCTATGGTACATGTGAACAAGTTGAAGCTCGTGAAAGAATATCCAGATCGACCACTAATGCGACTCAATGTGGAAAGTCAAGATCGCCTGGATTTTGATGAGGATCTATTACCAGGGGATAGCTGGATCCAAGATCGCGATCCCGATGAGTATGAGGTGGAGAAGATCACAGATATGAGATCAGGAAGGAGAACGAGATATGGACGGATCTACCGAGAATTCCTCGTACACTGGCGAGGATATGACGATCCAACTTGGGTGGATGAGGCAGATCTCAACTGTGGCGCTCTGCTACATGAGTTTCTGCGAGATCGCACGAATCATAATCGATTCGGTGTGATGCATCTCACGAGGAATCGTGAGGGTCGCAATCAACGACAACAAGCTGGTTGTTGTCGTGGTGGAATCGGTTGAGGGATCTACATGAGGGATGTAGATCGGAGGAAGGGGTATGCATATATACATGTGGAATACGCTATGATAATGAAGATCAAGTCTCGAGATCCA
>VOQZ01002094.1:0-26963 GCA_008079305.1 Phytophthora palmivora
TGTGGAAGTTGCCTGAATGGACGGTGATCCAGGCCAGATCGGCCTATGCGGAAGATCTTACCGTCAACGAGGCTGAATATCATGGGCTGTTACTATGTCTGGATCTGTTAAGTACCGTGGATCGCAAACGAGTGGTATTCTGCGGTGACTCTAATCTGTGATCCGACAGGTCAAGGGTGAGATCGAGTGTAAAGCACCCGGTCTGACTTTACTTAAGCAAAGGGCTTTAGATCGTCTGAAGACTGGCAGATCACGAACTTGTGCATGTGAAACGAGATTGGAACGGCAGTGCGGACAGTTTGGCTAGTGCAGCGCTACAAACGACAAGGTGGAGTGGAGATCGAGCTGGATGAGGATAAACAGGATCTGATTACGTGAACAGATTGGACGAGGTATTGGTAGTCAAGAGGACGGATCAGGCAGCCCAGATCACGGCAGTAGTAACACGATCAGGCTCGCGATCTGCGACGCGAACGTCTTCAGATCCCCGATCATTACGGAGGGAAATAGTTCGAGATCTCAGGATCGATCGGATCCGACAAGCCCAAGACGAGAGGCGTGGATCTCGGGATTGAAGAAATATCTGAATGGAGATCTACAAGATCTGACTCAGCAAGAAGCCAAATCATATGCTAATCTAGCAGCCGATTATGATTTGGATCACCATGATCTACTGTTCTACTGTCCCTCCACGAGACCGACGGATGCAGATCGAGATAAGCTGATGCGACTAGTGATCCCGGAAACCTATATCAGGACATACTACATCACTACCATGTGAGCCTAGAAGGCGGACATCAAGGGATCGGTCGAACTTATCAGCGGATCAGGGATCACTCCCATTGGAGAGGTCTGTATAAGAGTGTCCAAAGATACGTGGGTGAGTGTGTGGATTGTGAGACTGGTAAGAGTAAACCTCGGATCCAAGGAGAGTCGCCAGGTAACCTTCAAGCCATATCCTTTCCAGATCATAGCTATGGATCACATCCCGTCGTTACCCAGATCGCACAAAGGGAATATAGAATTATTGATCTTTGAAGATCTATTCACTGGATATGTGATCGCGAAAGCCAGCTCATCGAGAACCGCTCAGACTGTCGCCGAATCATACGAGGAATGTGTCTTCCGGCGATTTGGGCCAGCGAGGCGATTAGGCATGATCGTGAACAGGATTTATGTCCGATTTTTTCCGGGAGCGTTTAATAAGATCTTGGGTCAACGTCAGCGTGCCACGATGGCATATCGGCCCCAAGCTAATGGATCTGCAGAACGCATGGTCCAAACCACAACTCGGGCGATTAAGATGTATGTGCAGGATCTGGATCAACGAGATTGGGACGAGTATGCCGAGAGGATTACCTTCGCGATCAACACCGCGCATGATCGGATCCGAGGAGAGACACCTTTTTATATGGTACATGGTTGGATCCTAGATCCACATTAGAAGCGGTGATCCCGGTAGGGAGTACGCGAAGACATGGTCGGGATCCGCGGCGATGGAGGTATCAGATCCACGATATTATCAACAGGTTCGGGAACAGGTTAATCAACGACTGCGAGAGGCGATCTCAGATCGGCGGATCTACACAACCAGGAGATCCGTCCGCATCAGATCGAAGTCGGATCTCGAGTGTGGTTATATCTCGATCGCGTGAAAGAGGGATATGCTAAGAAGTTGGCACACTTGTGGCATGGACCATTCCGGATTATAGAGAAAGTTGGAGAACATGCGGTGAAATTGGAGATCGCCGGATCCGGATATCATATTTTCCCTATGGTACATGTGAACAAGTTGAAGCTCGTGAAAGAATATCCAGATCGACCACTAATGCGACTCAATGTGGAAAGTCAAGATCGCCTGGATTTTGATGGGATCTATTACCAGAGGATAGCTGGATCCAAGATCGCGATCCCGATGAGTATGAGGTGGAGAAGATCACAGATATGAGATCAGGAAGGAGAACGAGATATGGACGGATCTACCGAGAATTCCTCGTACACTGGCGAGGATATGACGATCCAACCTGGGTGGATGAGGCAGATCTCAACTGTGGCGCTCTGCTACATGAGTTTCTGCGAGATCGCACGAATCATAATCGATTCGGTGTGATGCAATCTCACGAAGAATCGTGAGGTCGCAATCAACGACAACAAGCTGGTTGATGTCGTGGTGGAATCGGTTGAAGGATCTACATGAGGGATGTAGATCGGAGGAAGGGGTATGCATATATACATGTGGGATATGGCGATGATAATGAAAGATCAAGTCTCGAGATCCAGAGATCTAGCGGATCGAGTAGATCACGACTCTATGAGAGTGGATCGAAGTAAAGGGGAACCATACAAGTCAAGATCGCTGGACATATATTGAAGGATGTTATGAAAAGATATAGATCACGCACGAAGAGCTGATCACTACGATCTGCTACTGGCCGGAGGCTGTGCCACTTGAAGACCGAAGAACTTGCGATCCAGGCGAGGGAGATGGCGCGCAGGGTGATCCCGATAGTGGTTGCGCCAGGATCGGCTGTGTCGGCCTCGGCTAACGCCTCCAGCAGATCGGGGGCTCTCGGCGGTTGAGCTGTGGATCAGCGAGATTCGCACGTCCGAGCCTCGACCCCGGGATACCAAGCCACTCATCAGTCCGCTTGGGAAGTGGAGGAAGAATGGATCCAAGAGCAGATCCAGATCACACCACCCCTCGATCATAGTCTGGATCAACGTGAGCAACATGCGCTTCCATCGATTTCCGGCGTGTGATCTGCGGTTATTGCGCTGCTTGGCGAAGGATCCCAGCCACGGCGACTGTGCGATCATAGCAGCGGTGATCGGGAATTTGTGTGTCGACTCCCAGTACGCGATCAGCTCGGAAGCTTCAAAATCACGGTACTGTCGGAGGAAGATCCCGAGTCGACCGCCGACATCGGCCTCGAAAGAGATCGGAGGCAGGGTGTTTCGGATCACCCGCCATGGCTCCGCCGCTTGCAAGGCCTTGACATTGGCCTCCGTGATCAGATGACCACAGAACGCAGGAGCAGTCGGAGAGGTGAAGATCGTCGGCCGGTGAGGGAGATCCAGTCGGGCCGGAATGGCAGGATCGGGAACAAGAAGTTCACAGTCATGGTAATCAAGTTTGATTTGCCAACCGAGACTCGATCCACGGATCTATGTCGGCGGCAGCCATGACTCGGACAATCCGCCGACCGGGAATACAACGACCCTCAGGGAATGGAACCTGAGGGACGAAGGTGATCCGAGGAGGCCGATGTCCAGGGGGCGGATTGGCCGGACCAGATCCGCCTGTGGGGCCGGATCCGTTGCCCTGGTCTCCGGATCCAGCATCAGAGTTCGAATCACCGGATCCACCAGGAGATCCGCCGGATCCGGCTACAGATCGGCGTTGGGGAGACGCATGATCTCGACGGCGGGCTTCAGGTCGGGACTGGGAGATGGCCATCAAAGTTTGAGCCTCATAGAGGTCATCGGCCACTTCAGCGTCCTCCTCTCCTCATCCTCCTCTGCCCATCGGACCCAGATCCAACCTCAATCACCTCGCCTGAAGATCGACTGCGTTCAACATCTTTGGAGGGCGGGATTGATGCTTGATCTGGAGAGGGCGATCGCCCTTCAGCAGATCCCCCACCCAAATCAAACTCAGATTCATCCTCTCGTCCATGGACTCATCGTCCGCCTCGAGAGGAACAGACCGCTTCTTCTGAGGCCGCGATGGAGAGGTGAGGTGGACCTGCTGCGAGATCGCTTTGATTTGGAGGCGTCAGCATCCCGATCCTCACTGCCCGAAGTCTCCGCGGAAGGAGAGCGTGGGATTCCTCCCGCGGGCTGATCCGTGTCGGATCCAGGATCCAGACGCAATTGGGTCTGAGGAGGAGGCGCCCCGATTGTGGCCGAGATGGATGTGAGGCGTTGGAAGGCAGCGGTGTATTCGTGACGGAGGGCATCCCGTTCACGGACCACTTTGCCCAGATCTCGAGAAAGCGTACGGATCTGAGCCTGATTCTCCGTGATGGTACGCTCCGATCCGCATAAGCTTTCTGGGCTACCTCCACATCATGACGCGCACGGGTTAAATCACCCTCCAACGTCTGCAGCTGGGTCGTATCCGAAGCCGATCTGGCCCGGTGGGCTGCCAGATCCGACTGTAATAACCCCAGAGTCCGCTGCGCAGACAGGATCTCAGCATCCCGCGCACGGATCTGATCTTGTAGAGAGTCGCGCTCTCGAGTAATCTGGTCAAGATCGGCTTGAGTGGGGCCCACAGATTGGGGATCCGCCTGCGAAGATTGCGGATCGGGACCTGAAGACCTGCGATCAGCGCGATCGGAGCGAGATAGGAGCAGCTCTGCCTCGACCCGATCCAGCTCAGATCGAGTCCGGCGCAAGCTCTCCTCAGTCGCCGACAATGCAGATTCCGCTTCCTCCCGACTCCGATCCAGATCGTGATTGACCTGCTGAAGATCCAAGATCTCTCCGCCGGCTTGCGTCATCTCGGACGTGAGATGACGGATCGTGGATTCCAGACGGCCTCGATCTTGGCTCAGATCATCGATGTGTGCTTCCAGTTGATGGATCTCATCGGATCCGACGATCAAGATCTCGGTTGAGATCGACGATCTGGGCTCTAGGGCCGAGATCTCAGGTGCAGGCTGCGGCGGCTCCAGTCTGACGATGCGATCCGACCCAAAGATGATTGAAGAGCATCTCGCTCTTCTCGAAGACGATGAACTTCAGCCCGATAGCGCCCAATCTCGCGACCTTGGGTGGCGCACATCATCTCGAGCGACTCGAGAGAGCAAACATGCTCGCGATTTCGATCCACGGCCTCATCGGCCCGGCGGGTGGCCAGCCGTAGATCGTCGCTCAAACGCAACACTCGGCGACGCAAGGCGATCACAGATCGACGCAGATCTTCGGGTGAACCCCCAGTGGGCCCACCGATCTCGGATCGAGGAGAAGGAGGATCGTGGTGGCCGGATCCATGTTGTGATCCGTCGTGATCGTGATCCGACATTGTGACTTGAGAATGAAGAAGAAGCTTGTGAACGGCGAGGTGATTTGAAGAATGGACGCAGTGAAGTTGTTATGCAACTACAACTGGCGACCAGGAGGCGGCTGTGGTGAAGTGGATGCAAAAGATTTGGCATTGGAATATCCAGGAAAGATCCGATTTGGACGTGATCGGACCTGAAGTGATGTGATTGGTGTAGATGACGAGCTGATGTGGGTTGATCCGGTGGTGGATCCAGTTGACGGATAAGATTGATGGAGATTAGTGACACCTTGGGTGGGACGTGACAGATGTATTGACATACGATCTATACATATACCCAGATCCGAAGGGTTGGGATGATCTCGTATGGATATGGATGATGTGGGACTTGCAAGATTGTAGTATGGGTGCAACAGTACGTCTATATGCATTGTGGAAACTGGTGATCCAAGCCTAGATGTTCAGATCTGGGTCATAATCTAGATCTGTGGAGACCAGATCTGTTCACATATGCGGGTCTATTCGGGGAACTTGGATCAAGGCTCGTGAACCTAGACCCATAGGCGGATCCGAGGGATCCGGGATCTAGGGACATTAGGGCAAGGACGAACGATGATTGGAGGATTAGCTGCATGGGATAAGCTCAGATACGTTATGATTACGATTATCACGAAGTATTGTCACTGGATCATGCATGGAAGCCCCAGATCAACAGGATCAAGAAGATCTAACCGATCTGGAATTGGATCAGCGTGATTTAGCCTTATTAAGGCATGATCTGACTCGGGAGACGTGTGATCTGGACACTATGGTGGATGATTACGATATTGGGAAAGGAGAAGTCCAGATCACGATAGTGCGACTAGTGATCTAATGTTTATGGTTCAGATCCAAGGTGATCTGCAAGGATGTCGACTGCCAGGATGGTGAAGACAAGAAAGGACAAGAATCAGGATAGCGTAATCAGTCGATGTGTCGCTAAGGATAGGATACAGGATGGGATAGGTCTTAACATTAAATCAGAACCGAATTTGCATCGTACGACACAAGTGCTTCGCTACGCGCCTGGAAACGGGAACTACATTGGCCCTACGGTATTAATAGCGATTTAGGTGTATAGATCTAGGGTGGTTGATAATATCTAGATAATATATTGGCTAGATCCAACCTCCTAGTATCTTACCCTAAGTGCAGATCCAAGATCCCGGTATTAATTGCTTAGCCGGTAGATCTTCGGTTTCTCAACGATCAAGATCGCGCTATAGGAAGCGCCAAGCAATCAAAGGACCCCGCATAGAGGGAAATCGACACCAAAGGAATTACTACAAGGCCGGATCCAGATCTAGGCCGCCGGATCCAAGCTTGATCTAATCGCTTGGACTCCGGATCTACTACTGGCGAGTGGTGTGAAGACTTCCACGCTACTCTACGACCCCAACGTCACGCCAAGACGTTCAACCAACACTGATCGAGCAACTTAGCAGTCACCAAGAGAGGAAGATCCAGCCAAACCGACGGGTACACAAGGTGAGCAAGTTCAGCAGATCACGGATCATCGGAGGGCCCCTTCGTTAGTCGGTGTCCGGGCATTGGTGGGAAGTTGGATCTAGCGATCTCGCAGATTTTGCTGATCCCGCTACACCACATATTGACGCGCTGAGTGAGCAAGGACGCCGTGAACCAGTCGGCCGTACAGAGCGGTCGGCCGTACAGAGCGGAGAAGAGCAAATCGACGAGGTGCGTCGGGACTGTGAAAAGCTCGCAGCCACTGTTGCAAGCAGAAATCGTATCGGGATGTGTAGTGGACGCGTAGTGGTGAGTGACGCCGAGTTGCATGCATGTAGGATGCGTTTGGTTTCGTGTTTCGTCTCGTGTTGACATGATGTGTGTGTTGTGTGTGTCGATTGATGGTTGCGTGAGCGTTGCGTAATGCGTTGTTTTGCGTTGTTTTGCGATGTTTAGTATTGGTTTGCGATGTTTTGGGTTGTTTTGCGATGTTAGGTGTTGTGGTGTGTGTGGGCAGCGATTGTATTGTGGTAGAGCGGTTTAGTTGTTGTCCTGGGGATGTAGCTCAAATGGTAGAGCGCTCGCTTAGCATGCGAGAGGTACAGGGATCGATACCCTGCTTCTCCACTGTGATCATGTTACTGTGATAAAATCAGTTGGCATCAGCACTTTCCCAAATGTGCACTTCGCGGTTCTTCTGCGAAACCCGCTGACCTTGAGTAACACTTTTCTTTTCGCATTCCAACTATTCCGTATGCACTTCAACCAGTATTTTGCTGCCTGTCTCATTTATCTTTCGCCTACTTATCTGTCAACTCCTTACTTTGCTTCGTCTGACCCGAACCGTTTCATACTTCACCGCCAGCTTCTACTTCACCGCCAGCTTCTGCTTCACCGCCAGCTTCTACTTCACCGCCAGCTTCTGCTTCACCGCCAGCTTCTGCTGTCTTGTTCTGTGCCATAATGCCGAGAGAGGTATTGACGCGCTGAGTGAGCAAGGACGCCGTGAACCAGTCGGCCGTACAGAGTTATCGGCCGTACAGAGCGGAGAAGAGCAAATCGACGAGGTGTGTCGGGACTGTGAAAAGCTCTGTGGTGAAGTGGATTTGAAAGATTTGGCATCGGAGTATCCAGGAAAGATCCGATTTGGACGTGATCGGACCTGACGTGATGTGATTGGAGTAGATGACGAGCTGATGTGGGTGGATCTGGTTGCGGATCCAGTTGATGGATAAGATTGATGGAGATTAGTGACACCTTGAGTGGGACGTGATATATGTATTGACATACGATCTATACATGTATCCAGATCCGAAGAGCTGGGAAGATCTCGTATGGATATGGATGATGTGGGACTGGCATGGTTGTAATATGGGTGCAACAGTATGTCTATATACACTGTGGAAACTGGTGATCTAAGCCTAGATGTCCAGATCAAGGGTGTAATCTATATCCGTGAAGACCAGATCGGTTCGTATATGCAGGTCCATGCAGGGAACTTGGATCAAAGCTCATGAACCTAGATCTATAGGCGGATCCGAGTGATCCGGGATCTAGGGATATTATGGCAAAGATGAACGATGATTGGGGATTAACGGCATGGAATAAGCTCGGATATGTTATACTTATGATTATCACGAAGTATTGCCACCAGATCATGCATGGAAACCCTAGATCAACAAGATCAAGGAGATCTAGCCGATCTGAGATTGGATCAGCGTGATCTAGCTTTATTAAGGCATGATCTGACTCGGGAGACGTGTGATCTGGACATTACGGTGGATGATTACGATATTGGAGGAAGGAGAAGGCCAGATCACAACATTGCGACTAGTGATCTAATGTTTATGGTTCAGATCCAAGGTGATCTGCAAAGATGTCGACTGCCAGGATGGTGAGGACAAGAAAGGACAAAGATCAGGACAGCGTAATCAGTCGATGTGTCGTTAAGGATAGGATACAGGATGGGATAGGTCTTAACATTAAATCAGAACCGAATTTGCATCGTACGACACAAGTGCTTCGCTACGCGCCTGGAAACGGGAACTACATTGGCCCTACGGTATTAATAGCGATTTAGGTGTATAGATCTAGGGTGGTTGATAATATCTAGATAATATATTGGCTAGATCCAACCTCCTAGTATCTTACCCTAAGTGCAGATCCAAGATCCCGGTATTAATTGCTTAGCCGGTAGATCTTCGGTTTCTCAACGATCAAGATCGCGCTATAGGAAGCGCCAAGCAATCAAAGGACCCCGCGTAAAGGGTAATCTACTACAAAGGAACTACTACAAGGCCGGATCCAGATCTAGGCCGCCGGATCCAAGCTTGATCTAATCGCTTGGACTCCGGATCTACTACTGGCGAGTGGTGTGAAGACTTCCACGCTACTCTACGACCCCAACGTCACGCCAAGACGTTCAACTAACACCGATCGAGCAACTTAGCAGTCACCAAGAGAGGAAGATCCAGCCCAACCGACGGGTACACAAGGTGAGCAAGTTCAGCAGATCACGGATCATCGGAGGACCCCCTTCGTTAGTCGGTGTCCGGGCATTGGTGGGAAGTTGGATCTAGCGATCTCGCAGATTTTGCTGATCCCGCTACACCACAATGGTGCGCGTGCCCGGATCTGTTGGTGACTCGGGATTTCACCGTGAGTCTCAAGAAGATGTTCAAGTGAAGGTTGAACAAGGGGAACAAGCGTCATCGGACCTCGGATCGACGATGATGCCGCTGAATGAATCAAGATCCGCGGATCAGCGGAGCGCTAGGAGGAACTCTGCTGACGGAAGAGAGGGTGATCTGGATCCAGATCCAGATCTAGAAGAAAAACCTCTACCTCCACAGGTCCCCACGGGGACCCCGACGGATCTCGACGTAAGTCGAGATCCGTCAACAAAACAAGGGAAGGCGAAAGTGGAACCGTACAAATTGGTCGGATCTCCAGTCGAGCCTTCGCCATATCCATCCAGGGATCTTCCAGTCTCTAGATCCGATAAGAAGAAGCCGAAGAAGAAGCTAACGCGGAAGAAGATGAAGGCTCCAGAGATTGACGACGAAGATCAGATCGGATCTAAACCTAGATCCAGATCGGGACAAGGCTGGTCAGACGAAGATTTGGAGAATCTATTCTACCACAAAGAACTTCGCGAGTTCCTGGATCGAGATCCCGTGATGCGGATCCTGAGGCTGAAGCAGGTCGGAGATCCAAGAGAACCCGTATCAGCTCCGATCAAGACTGTCAACAAATTAGAAGCAGTCAAGGATTTATTACGACTGTTGAAGGAAGCAGGAATGACCACGGGAGCTTTCGATGCGGATGATGTCTTTGATCTAGATCTCAAGGTGATCCAGACTGCCACCAAGGATCTATTCTCCAAGCTCAAGATCCTCGTCGGCGAGATTCCCCAGATCACAGATCCAGTGCCATCACCTCCGGCAAGTATTACGGACCGCCAAACGTCCTCATCACATTACGCCTCGGCTGCCGAGGACGAATCAGATCTCTCATCGGAACCAAAGCGAATGTCTCTGGGACCCTCCGGTACTTCAATGCTGGAGGCGAGATCCAAGATCCAACGTCGGAATCAGCCGAGATCCGGCCGCTCAAGGACGATCCCGACCTCCGAAGACCAGATCACAGCAGCCACGACGTCAGATGCCTCATCAGGCACCTTACAGAAGTATTTCGAAGCAGCCATGAGTAGATTCCTGGCGGAACAGCGAGGGCCGATCATGGATCAAGGAGCGACGAAGATTCAGGATCCAGGATCACAAGATGTAGATATGGAATCTGTGAGATCTGAACGTAGCACATCTCGATGGGAGTATGATCCAGACGATATCGACTTCCCCACGGCTGCTCGAGCGACGGTTGCGACCGCTACGACCGGATCAGCCGGATCAACCATGATCCAGAGAGTCCGGATCTCTGCGATCTCAGATCTCAAGGAGTTCACGGGGAAGGATCAAGACGAAGATCGAGCCAGAGCGTGGATTGGCAAAGTGAAATCGGCGTTCATGCGAGATCAAGCCTCCGATGAAGAAAAATGTTTGACCTTTGCGGATCTATTGGCTGGATCCGCCAAGAATTGGTATCGGCAACTAAGCAGATCCACCCGTAATAAATGGTCGGATCTGCTTAGGGCTTTCCAAATCCAGTACTGCGGATTGGGGGTATCAGTGGCTAGACAATACTATCACGCTCGACGTCGACCAGAAGAATCTCCCCTCGATTATCTTTACCGTCTGAATGTCGCCGGATTACGTGCAAAGTTGAAGATCAAGGATGGTAATGCGAAAGATCGACGCGAACATGTGGATCACTATATCGAAACTTTGGAAGATCAAGATCTAGCTGACAGGCTGACTCTGCTACGACTATCCGACGCGGATGATCTCGAAGAAGTGCTACGAGCCCGTGAACGTGCAAAGAGCAGACAGAAGAAAGCCGCGTTCGGATCTAGCAAGTACCGGCAGAAGGCAACTAATCCAGCACCTGCAGCTACGACAAAACATGTCCGCGCGGTGCAGATCCGGACCATGGAGTCTGAATCTGAGTCTGGATCCGACGGATCGGATGGATCTGACTCGGATGGAGACAATCATCGGCGGATCTACCTGGCAGCTGAGCAGGATGTCACTCCAAAAGTGGATCTGGTATGGAGAAGGTCGAGCAAGTACCAATCACCCACAAGCCGACGGATCAGACCCCACCAGATCATAGATCCGGATCCAGAGCAGCGGATCCGATCGGAACCGTTGCTCGCACTGTGGATCTAAGAAATTCAGATCTAGGATGCTGGAGACGCCTCACTTGCCATAAGTGTGGTAAGCGAGGACATCCGGCAGATCATTGTCTCTTTGTATGCCGAGGGTGCGGAGAACTACATGATATGGGAAAATGTCCTATGGAAGAGTTCTACAACCAGATCCGCCAGTGGTTCAACCCAGCCAAACATGCAGGTATGCTTCCAGAATCTGCAGAAAAGATGTTAAACTAGGACGCTCGCCGGGTTGGAATCCGGTACGAGCCGAGCGCTCTAGATACTGCATCTATGCATTTGTGAACAAGAAATCGGTAGATCAGGGTAACAAGATCCCAGATCTGCGCGGTAATACATGTGATCTGAATGGAAACCGTGCTGTCGCAATCTCAAGTGTCCGCCAGGCGGATGATTACTCCAGATCTGAAGTGACCATGATGGTGGACCTCCATCCAGGAGAGATAAGGGGTTACTGGAAGCAACGGGATCCAGATCTGTGGTTCCAGCCCACAGATCAGGAGAATATACCAATGATTCAAAAGCCAAGTCAGATCAAGGAGATCCGAAGATCCGAAGTTATGGATCTCTTGCCAGGGGAATCTCGGGGATATTGGAAACACTATGCCCCGGGGAAATGGTTCCGACAAGCCAAGATCACTGGTAAGATCAACAATGAGAGGGGGATCTTGCTCTTAGATACAGGCGCCGAAGTGTCCATAGTGGATACGGCCTTTGCTCGTAAGGTTGGGTGCTATATCGATACGAGCCAGATCCAAGATTGCGTTGGGATTGGCGAAAGTGTTTACAGGACAGAAGGGAGAACCCGGATCAAGATCACGATGGCTGGATCGCTGGTTTACTTTTTCGATATTTGGGTTGGAGATTTAGCAGGTCAAGACGCCATCCTGGGTATGGATTTCATGGTACCGGCGGGGATCCGACTGGATCTGGCCTACGGATCTATAAGTTTACCTGATGAGGTGCGGATCCAACTTAGTGGGCGTCGACAGCTCTACAACGACAAGGCCAGGCTGGTAACTGTGGGAGAACATATCCAGATCGAGATCGGACAGTCAGTGGAACTTCAACTACATCTCCGGATGTCAGATCACGAGAAGTTCTGGGTTACCCGGGGGGATCGTTGGGTACCTACGGTGGTAAAAGGCCTTGGGAAGAGACGGTATCTGCAGATCACCAACGTGAGCGATAAGGCGATCATATTGCAAGAAGATGTGAGAGTTGGGATCTGGCTATCGGGTGATCACATTCCCCGGATGCCAGGATTTGTCTCGGTGGGGTCACGTCGGTATATGGAATGGCAAAATCTGGCTCTGGAAGCCACGGTGGAGTGGAGATTCGAGCATGATGAGATCTTGATGGAATCAACAGAGCCGATGGTGGATCGACCTTCCTACCCAGCACCTCGTGGTATCCTGAAACGACCCGAGATCTCGCAGATACAGGTAAAACCAGTGTTGACGACCGAAGATCAAACATCAGCGGGAATAGATCCGCAGGATCAGACCCCGATCCGACCGATAGAGACCGAGGTGACAAACCAAAACATGGATCAGGTAAAGGCGGACGATTTAGATCCAGTGATCGGTGGATCAGCTGAAAGAGATCCACCCGGACAGTTATCGGCCCCGATACAGGAGGCGTCCCCAGAGGATCGAAGAAATTCCCCAGATCCAGAGCCGGATCCGGAGGTACATTACCATGAAGGTAATGATCTGTATGCGGAAGATGTAGATCAAGAGATGGCGATCCTTCCAGAGATCAACCCCACCACGGATGAGGTGAAATTGAGGATATCCAAGTTGGAGATCCGGGGATCCAGACTACGGCGAAATCGAACGATTACGTCAGAAGATCTGGAACTATCGACATCTCCTCATCGGAAAGGGAAATGCTCTACCGCCGGCCGCAAGAGGTGTGGTGTGTGATATCGATGTGGGAGATGCTAGGCCAATCGCCCAACGAGTGAGGAAGATCGCACCTCGATTCCGCGAGAAGTTATCAGATCTGATCAAGGGATTATTATCAGCTAAGATGATCAGTTATTCCAGATCACCCTGGGCCTCACCGATCGTGGTGATCGTGAAGAAAAATGGGGTGGACATCAGGCTGTGTATTGATTATCGTCTAGTCAATAGTCTTACTCAACTGATGGTCTACCCTATGCCCCTGATCAACGATCTTCTGGAGGATCTGGATAAAGTCCTGTGGTATTGCTCTTTAGATATGGCCAGTGGATTCTGGGTGGTGACTATGACAGATCGAGCTCGAGCGATCTCAGCTTTCGTTACCCCATTCGGACTATTCGAATGGAATCGTATGCCGTTCGGCTTGAAGAATGCGCCACAGATCTACCAACGTTTGATCGACAACGCCTTATATGGATTCACCCGGATCCCACCTCCTGGATCGGATCCAAGATCCGTAGATGTGTTTGAAGTGGGAGAAGCCGATGATCCAGACAAGCCATCAGTGATCGGACGCAGATCGTATATCGATGACATCCTTATACCAGCGGATAGTTGGGATCAGCTATGTGATCGAGTGGACGCCCTTCTGGAGGCGTGCGATAAGTGGAATCTGTCGATCAGTGTGGTGAAGAGTTTCTGGGGTATGAATAAAGTGGAATATCTGGGCCATCGCGTTTCGAAAAATGGACTGGAGGCGAATCCCAAGGATCTAGCGGCATTAACGGATCTAGCGTTTCCTGGATCGCTGAGATCGATGCAATCTTTTCTGGGCAGCTTGAATTATTACAGTCGATTTATCGAAGACTATGCTATCTACGCAGCCGTGCTGTACGAGTTGAGGGAGGTCGACTTCGCCGCAATGTCCAAGGATGATGTGCGGATCCAGATCAAGCGAAGTATGGAACATAAAGGGTCGGATCAACTAGATCTGAAGGAAGATCCTGGATCGGACCTGGCATTAAAGCCTACGGGGCCGTCGGATCCAGGAGAACTAGATGGAGTCAAGATGGATCCACGATGGATTCGTGCTCATCGGGCCTTCGAGACACTCAAATCGAAGATCGCATCCACTCCGATCCTACGCCATTTTGATATGGATCGGGAACCCGTGGTGATCGTATATGCGAGTGATTGGGCGATCTCGGCAGCTCTCGTGCAAGAGTACGACCAGATCTACTACCCGATCACCTTCGTGAGCCGGACGCTGAAGTCGAACGAGCTGAATTACAGCCCAGTGGAGAAAGAAGTGTTGGCGCTGCTAAGGATCCTGGATCTCGGATATAACATGTTGGTGGGACGCCGGATCCGGGTCTTGACTAGACACTCCACGTTGGCCTGGTTATTTAGATCGACCGGATTACAAGGGCGATTAGGCCAATGGGCGTCATTGCTATCACCGTGGACATTAGAGATTGTGAAGTGCGTTAAAGGAGAAGAAGAGATCCTAGGGGTGATTGCGGCTAGCATCACGCCCAGATCCATGGTGGATGAAGCGTTGATCCAGATCTCGCCCAAGAAAGAGCCACGACGGAAGATCCAAGCTCCGATTCCTGTGATCCAAGCGGATGAGGAGCTGTATGTAGTCAGTTTCGATGGATCAGCCCGCGTGAAGCGTGGAGGTGGCGCATATAGTGCGATCTTGTGGAAGTTGCCTGAATGGACGGTGATCCAGGCCAGATCGGCCTATGCGGAAGATCTTACCGTCAATGAAGCTGAATATCATGGGTTGTTACTATGTCTGGATCTGTTGAATACCGTGGATCGCAAACGAGTGGTGTTCTGCGGCGACTCTAATCTAGTGATCCGACAAGTCAGGGGTGAGATCGAGTGTAAGGCACCCGGTCTGACCTTACTCAAGCAAAGGGCTTTAGATCGTCTGAGGGACTGGCCAGATCACGAACTTGTGCATGTGAAACGAGATTGGAACGGCAGTGCGGACAGTTTGGCTAGTGCAGCGCTACAGCGACAAGGTGGAGTGAAGATCGAGTCGGATGAGGATAAGCAGGATCTGATCACGTTGAACCGATTGGATGAGGTATTGGTAGTCAAGAGGACGGATCAAGCAGCCCAGATCACGGCGGTAGTGACTCGATCAGGCCTGCGATCTACGACGCGGACGATTTCGGATCCGCGATCATTACGGGAAGAAATAGTTCGAGATCTCAGGATCGATCGGATCCGACAAGCCCAAGACGAGGAGGCGTGGATCTCGGGATTGAAGAAATATCTGAATGGAGATCTACAAGATCTGACTCAGCAAGAAGCCAAATCATATGCTAATCTAGCAGCCGATTATGATTTGGATCACCATGATCTACTGTTCTACTGTCCCTCCACGAGACCGACGGATGCAGATCGAGATAAGCTGATGCGACTAGTGATCCCGGAAACCCTATATCAGGACATACTACATCACTACCATGTGAGCCTAGAAGGCGGACATCAAGGGATCGGTCGAACTTATCAGCGGATCCGGGATCACTTCCATTGGAGAGGTCTGTATAAGAGTGTCCAAAGATACGTGGGTGAGTGTGTGGATTGTGAGACTGGTAAGAGTAAACCTCGGATCCAAGGAGAGTCGCCAGGAAACCTTCAGGCAACATATCCGTTCCAGATCATAGCTATGGATCATATCCCGTCGTTGCCCAGATCACAAAGGGAATACCGAATTGTTGATCTTCGAAGATCTATTCTCTGGATATGTGATCGCGAAAGCCAGCTCATCAAGACTGCTCAGACTGTCGCCGAATCATACGAGGAATGTGTCTTCCGGCGATTTGGGGCCAGCGAGGCGATTAGGCATGATCGTGAACCAGGATTTATGTCCGATTTTTCCGAGCGTTTAATAAGATCTTGGGTCAACGTCAGCGTGCCACGATGGCATATCGGCCCCAAGCTAATGGATCTGCAGAACGTATGGTCCAAACCACAACTCGGGCGATTAAGATGTATGTGCAGGATCTGGATCAACGAGATTGGGACGAGTATGCCGAGAGGTTACCTTCGCGATCAACACCGCGCATGATCGGATCCGAGGAGAAACACCTTTTTATATGGTACATGGGTGGGATCCTAGATCCACATTGGAAGCGGTGATCCCGGTAGGGAGTACGCGAAGACATGATCGGGATCCGCGGCGATGGAGGTATCAGATCCAGCGGTATTATCAACAGGTTCGGGAACAGGTTAATCAACGACTGCGAGAGGCGATCTCAGATCGAGCGGATCTACACAACCAGGAGATCCGTCCGCATCAGATCGAAGTCGGATCTCGAGTGTGGTTATATCTCGATCGCGTGAAAGAGGGATATGCTAAGAAGTTGGCACACTTGTGGCATGGACCATTCCGGATTATAGAGAAAGTTGGAGAACATGCGGTGAAATTGGAGATCGCCGGATCCGGATATCATATTTTCCCTATGGTACATGTGAACAAGTTGAAGCTCGTGAAAGAATATCCAGATCGACCACTAATGCGACTCAATGTGGAAAGTCAAGATCGCCTGGATTTTGATGAGGATCTATTACCAGGGGATAGCTGGATCCAAGATCGCGATCCCGATGAGTATGAGGTGGAGAAGATCACAGATATGAGATCAGAAGGAGAACGAGATATGGACGGATCTACCGAGAATTCCTCGTACACTGGCGAGGATATGACGATCCAACCTGGGTGGATGAGGCAGATCTCAACTGTGGCGCTCTGCTACATGAGTTTCTGCGAGATCGCACGAATCATAATCGATTCGGTGTGATGCAATCTCACGAGGAATCGTGAGGTCGCAATCAACGACAACAAGCTGGTTGTTGTCGTGGTGGAATCGGTTGAAGGATCTACATGAGGGATGTAGATCGGAGGAAGGGGTATGCATATATACATGTGGATATGGATGATAATGAAAGATCAAGTCTCGAGATCCAGAGATCCTAGCGGATCGAGGTAGATCACGACTCTATGAGAGTGGATCGAAGTAAATGGGAAGCATACAAGTCAAGATCACCGGACATATATTGAAGGATGTTATGAAAAGATATAGATCACGCACGAAGAGCTGATCACTACGATCTAGCTACTGGCCGGAGGCTGTGCCACTTGAAGACCGAAGAACTTGCGATCCAGGCGAGGGAGATGGCGCGCAGGGTGATCCCGATAGTGGTTGCGCCAGGGATCTGCTGTGTCGGCCTCGGCTAACGCCTCCAGCAGATCGGTGGGCTCTCGGCGGTTGAGCTGCGGATCAGCGAGATTCGCACGCCGAGCCTCGACCCCGGGATACCAAGCCACTTCATCAGTCCGCTTGGGAAGTGGAGGAAGAACGGATCCAGAGCAGATCCAGATCACACCACCCCTCGATCATAGCCTGGATCAACGTGAGCAACATGCGCTTCCATCGATTTCCAGCGTGTGATCTGCGGTTATTGCGCTGCTTGGCGAAGGATCCCAGCCACGGCGACTGTGCGATCATAGCAGCGGTGATCGGGAATTTGTGTGTCGACTCCCAATACGCGATCAGCTCAGAAGCTTCAAATCACGATACTGTCGGAGGAAGATCCCGAGTCGACCGCCGAACATCGGCCTCGAAAGAGATCGGAGGCAGGGTGTTTCGGATCACCCGCCATGGCTCCGCCGCTTGCAAGGCCTTGACATTGGCCTCCGTGATCAGATGACCACAGAACGCAGGAGCAGTCGGAGAGGTGAAGATCGTCGGCCGGTGAGGGAAGATCCAGTCGGCCGGAATGGCAGGATCGGGAACAAGAAGTTCACAGTCATGGTAATCAAAGTTTGATTTGCCAACCGAGACTCGATCCACGGATCTATGTCGGCGGCAGCCATGACCCGGACAATCCGCCGACCGGGATACAACGACCCTCAGGGAATGGAACCTGAGGGACGAAGGTGATCCGAGGAGGCCGATGTCCAGGGGGCGGATTGGCCGGACCAGATCCGCCTGTGGGGCCGGATCCGTTGCCCTGATCTCCGGATCCAGCATCAGAGTTTGAATCACCGGATCCACCAGGAGATCCGCCGGATCCGGCTACAGATCGGCGTTGGGGAGACGCATGATCTCGACGGCGGGCTTCAGGATCGGGACTGGGAAATGGCCATCAAAGTTTGAGCCTCATAGAGGTCATCGGCCACTTCAGCGTCCTCCTCCTCCTCATCCTCCTCTGCCCCATCGGACCCAGATCCAACCTCGATCACCTCGCCTGAAGATCGACTGCGTTCAACATCTTTGGAGGGCGGATTGAGGCTTGATCTGGAGAGGGCGATCGCCCTTCAGCAGATCCCCCACCCAAATCAAACTCAGATTCGTCCTCTTCGTCCATGGACTCATCGTCCGCCTCGAGAGGACAGACCGCTTCTTCTGAGGCCGCGATGGAGAGGGTGAGTGGACCTGCTGCGAGATCGCTTTGATTTGGAGGCGTCAGCATCCCGATCCTCACTGCCCGAAGTCTCCGCAGAAGGAGAGCGTGGGATCCCTCCCGCGGGCTGATCCGTGTCGGATCCAGGATCCAGACGCAGTGGGTCTGAGGAGGAGGCGCCCCGATTGTGGCCGAGATGGATGTGAGGCGTTGGAAGGCAGCGGTGTATTCGTGACGGAGGGCATCCCTTCACGGACCACTTTGCCCAGATCTCGAGAAAGCGTACGGATCTGAGCCTGATTCTCCGTGATGGTACGCTCCCGATCCGCATAAGCTTTCTGGGCTACCTCCACATCATGACGCGCACGGGTCAAATCACCCTCCAACGTCTGCAGCTGGGTCGTATCCGAAGCCGATCTGGCCCGTGGGCTGCCAGATCCGACTGTAATAACCCCAGAGTCCGCTGCGCTGACAGGATCTCAGCATCCCGCGCACGGATCTGATCTTGTAGAGAGTCGCGCTCTCGAGTAATCTGGTCAAGATCGGCTTGAGTGGGGCCCACAGATTGGGGATCCGCCTGCGAAGATCGCGGATCGGGACCCGAAGACCCGCGATCAGCGCGATCGGAGCGAGATAGGAGCAGCTCTGCCTCGACCCGATCCAGCTCAGATCGAGTCCGGCGCAAGCTCTCCTCAGTCGCCGACAATGCAGACTCCGCTTCCTCCCGCTCCGATCCAGATCGTGATTGACCTGCTGAAGATCCAAGATCTCTCCGCCGGCTTGTGTCATCTCGGACGTGAGATGACGGATCGTGGATTCCAGACGGCCTCGATCTTGGCTCAGATCATCGATGTGTGCTTCCAGTTGATGGATCTCGTCGGACCGACGATCAAGATCGGTTGAGATCGACGATCTGGGCTCCTAGGGCCGAGATCTCAGGTGCAGGCTGCGGCGGCTCCAGTCTGACGATGCGATCCGACTCCAAAGATGATTGAAGAGCATCTCGCTCTTCTCGAAGACGATGAACTTCAGCCCGATAGCGCCCAATCTCGCGACCTTGGGTGCGCACATCATCTCGAGCGACTCGAGAGAGCAAACATGCTCGCGATTTCGATCCACGGCCTCATCGGCCCGGCGGGGGTGCCAGCCGTAGATCGTCGCTCAAACGCAACACTCGGCGACGCAAGGCGATCACAGATCGACGCAGATCTTCGGGTGAACCCCCAGTGGGCCCACCGATCTCGGATCGAGGAGAAGGAGGATCGTGGTGGCCGGATCCATGTTGTGATCCGTCGTGATCGTGATCCGACATTGTGACTTGAGAAATGAAGAAGCTTGTGAACGGCGAGGTGATTTGAAGAATGGACGCAGTGAAGTTGTTATGCAACTACAACTGACGACCAGGAGGCGGCTGTGGTGAAGTGGATTGAAAGATTTGGCATTGGAATATCCAGGAAAGATCCGATTTGGACGTGATCGGACCTGACGTGATGTGATTGGTGTAGATGACGAGCTGATGTGGGTGGATCCGGTGTGGATCCAGTTGATGGATAAGATTGATGGAGATTAGTGACACCTTGGGTGGGACGTGATAGATGTATTGACATACGATCTATACATGTACCCAGATCCGAAGGGCTGGGATGATCTCGTATGGATATGGATGATGTGGGACTTGCATGATTGTAGTATGGGTGCAACAGTACGTCTATATGCATTGTGGAAACTGGTGATCTAAGCCTAGATGTTCAGATCTGGGTCATAATCTATATCCGTGAGACCAGATCGGTTCACATATGCGGGTCTATTCGGGGAACTTGGATCAAGGCTCATGAACCTAGATCCATAGGCGGATCCGAGGGATCCGGGATCTAGGGATATTATGGCAAGGACGAACGATGATTGGAGGATTAGCTGCATGGAATAAGCTCGGATACGTTATATTACGATTATCACGAAGTATTGTCACTGGATCATGCATGGAAACCCCAGATCAACAGGATCAAGAAGATCTAGCCGATCTGGAATTGGATCAGCGTGATCTAGCCTTATTAAGGCATGATCTGACTCGGGAGACGTGTGATCTGGACATTACGGTGGATGATTACGATATTGGGAAAGGAGAAGTCCAGATCACGATATTGCGACTAGTGATCTAATGTTTATGGTTCAGATCCAAGGTGATCTGCAAGATGTCGACTGCCAGGATGGTGAGGACAAGAAAGGACAAGAATCAGGATAGCGTAATCAGTCGATGTGTCGTTAAGGATAGGATACAGGATGGGATAGGTCTTAACATTAAATCAGAACCGAATTTGCATCGTACGACACAAGTGCTTCGCTACGCGCCTGGAAACGGGAACTACATTGGCCCTACGGTATTAATAGCGATTTAGGTGTATAGATCTAGGGTGGTTGATAATATCTAGATAATATATTGGCTAGATCCAACCTCCTAGTATCTTACCCTAAGTGCAGATCCAAGATCCCGGTATTAATTGCTTAGCCGGTAGATCTTCGGTTTCTCAACGATCAAGATCGCGCTATAGGAAGCGCCAAGCAATCAAAGGACCCCGCATAAAGGGAAATCGACACCAAAGGAATTACTACAAGGCCGGATCCAGATCTAGGCCGCCGGATCCAAGCTTGATCTAATCGCTTGGACTCCGGATCTACTACTGGCGAGTGGTGTGAAGACTTCCACGCTACTCTACGACCCCAACGTCACGCCAAGACGTTCAACCAACACTGATCGAGCAACTTAGCAGTCACCAAGAGAGGAAGATCCAGCCAAACCGACGGGTACACAAGGTGAGCAAGTTCAGCAGATCACGGATCATCGGAGGACCCCTTCGTTAGTCGGTGTCCGGGCATTGGTGGGAAGTTGGATCTAGCGATCTCGCAGATTTTGCTGATCCCGCTACACCACATATTGACGCGCTGAGTGAGCAGGACGCCGTGAACCAGTCGGCCGTACAGAGCGGTCGGCCGTACAGAGCGGAGAAGAGCAAATCGACGAGGTGCGTCGGGACTGTGAAAAGCTCGCAGCCACTGTTGCAAGCAGAAATCGTATCGGGATGTGTAGTGGACGCGTAGTGGTGAGTGACGCCGAGTTGCATGCATGTAGGATGCGTTTGGTTTCGTGTTTCGTCTCGTGTTGACATGATGTGTGTGTTGTGGTGTGTCGATTGATGGTTGCGTGAGCGTTGCGTAATGCGTTGTTTTGCGTGTTTTTGCGATGTTTAGTATGGTTTGCGATGTTTGTTGTTTTGCGATTTAGGTGTTGTGGTGTGTTGGGCAGCGATTGTATTGTGGTAGAGCGGTTTAGTTGTTGTCCTGGGATGTAGCTCAAATGGTAGAGCGCTCGCTTAGCATGCGAGAGGTACAGGATCGATACCCTGCTTCTCCACTGTGATCTGTTACTGTGATAAAATCAGTTGGCATCAGCACTTTCCCAAATGTGCACTTCGCGGTTCTCTGCGAAACCCGCTGACCTTGAGTAACACTTTTCTTTTCGCATCCAACTATTCCGTATGCACTTCAACCAGTATTTTGCTGCCTGTCTCATTTATCTTTCGCCTACTTATCTGTCAACTCCTTACTTTGCTTCGTCTGACCCGAACCGTTTCATACTTCACCGCCAGCTTCTACTTCACCGCCAGCTTTGCTTCACCGCCAGCTTCTACTTCACCGCCAGCTTCTGCTTCATTCACCGCCAGCTTCTGCTGTCTTGTTCTGTGCCATAATGCCGAGAGAGGTATGACGCGCTGAGTGAGCAAGGACGCCGTGAACCAGTCGGCCGTACAGAGTTATCGGCCGTACAGAGCGGAGAAGAGCAAATCGACGAGGTGTGTCGGGACTGTGAAAGCTCTGTGGTGAAGTGGATTTGAAAGATTTGGCATCGGAGTATCCAGGAAAGATCCGATTTGGACGTGATCGGACCTGACGTGATGTGATTGGAGTAGATGACGAGCTGATGTGGGTGGATCTGGTTGCGGATCCAGTTGATGGATAAGATTGATGGAGATTAGTGACACCTTGAGTGGGACGTGATATGTATTGACATACGATCTATACATGTATCCAGATCCGAAGAGCTGGGAAGATCTCGTATGGATATGGATGATGTGGGACTGGCATGGTTGTAATATGGGTGCAACAGTATGTCTATATACACTGTGGAAACTGGTGATCTAAGCCTAGATGTCCAGATCAAGGGTGTAATCTATATCCGTGAAGACCAGATCGGTTCGTATATGCAGGTCCATGCAGGGAACTTGGATCAAAGCTCATGAACCTAGATCTATAGGCGGATCCGAGTGATCCGGGATCTAGGGATATTATGGCAAAGATGAACGATGATTGGGGGATTAACGGCATGGAATAAGCTCGGATATGTTATACTTATGATTATCACGAAGTATTGCCACCAGATCATGCATGGAAACCCTAGATCAACAAGATCAAGGAGATCTAGCCGATCTGAGATTGGATCAGCGTGATCTAGCTTTATTAAGGCATGATCTGACTCGGGAGACGTGTGATCTGGACATTACGGTGGATGATTACGATATTGGAGGAAGGAGAAGGCCAGATCACAACATTGCGACTAGTGATCTAATGTTTATGGTTCAGATCCAAGGTGATCTGCAAAGATGTCGACTGCCAGGATGGTGAGGACAAGAAAGGACAAAGATCAGGACAGCGTAATCAGTCGATGTGTCGTTAAGGATAGGATACAGGATGGGATAGGTCTTAACATTAAATCAGAACCGAATTTGCATCGTACGACACAAGTGCTTCGCTACGCGCCTGGAAACGGGAACTACATTGGCCCTACGGTATTAATAGCGATTTAGGTGTATAGATCTAGGGTGGTTGATAATATCTAGATAATATATTGGCTAGATCCAACCTCCTAGTATCTTACCCTAAGTGCAGATCCAAGATCCCGGTATTAATTGCTTAGCCGGTAGATCTTCGGTTTCTCAACGATCAAGATCGCGCTATAGGAAGCGCCAAGCAATCAAAGGACCCCGCGTAAAGGGTAATCTACTACAAAGGAACTACTACAAGGCCGGATCCAGATCTAGGCCGCCGGATCCAAGCTTGATCTAATCGCTTGGACTCCGGATCTACTACTGGCGAGTGGTGTGAAGACTTCCACGCTACTCTACGACCCCAACGTCACGCCAAGACGTTCAACTAACACCGATCGAGCAACTTAGCAGTCACCAAGAGAGGAAGACCCAGCCCAACCGACGGGTACACAAGGTGAGCAAGTTCAGCAGATCACGGATCATCGGAGGACCCCCTCGTTAGTCGGTGTCCGGGCATTGGTGGGAAGTTGGATCTAGCGATCTCGCAGATTTTGCTGATCCCGCTACACCACAATGGTGCGCGTGCCCGGATCTGTTGGTGACTCGGGATTTCACCGTGAGTCTCAAGAAGATGTTCAAGTGAAGGTTGAACAAGGGAACAAGCGTCATCGGACCTCGGATCGACGATGATGCCGCTGAATGAATCAAGATCCGCGGATCAGCGGAGCGCTAGGAGGAACTCTGCTGACGGAAGAGAGGGTGATCTGGATCCAGATCCAGATCTAGAAGAAAAACCTCTACCTCCACAGGTCCCACGGGGACCCCGACGGATCTCGACGTAAGTCGAGATCCGTCAACAAAACAAGGGAAGGCGAAAGTGGAACCGTACAAATTGGTCGGATCTCCAGTCGAGCCTTCGCCATATCCATCCAGGGATCTTCCAGTCTCTAGATCCGATAAGAAGAAGCCGAAGAAGAAGCTAACGCGGAAGAAGATGAAGCTCCAGAGATTGACGACGAAGATCAGATCGGATCTAAACCTAGATCCAGATCGGGACAAGGCTGGTCAGACGAAGATTGGGAGAATCTATTCTACCACAAAGAACTTCGCGAGTTCCTGGATCGAGAGATCCCGTGATGCGGATCCTGAGGCTGAAGCAGGTCGGAGATCCAAGAGAACCCGTATCAGCTCCGATCAAGACTGCCAACAAATTAGAAGCAGTCAAGGATTTATTACGACTGTTGAAGGAAGCAGGAATGACCACGGGAGCTTTCGATGCGGATGATGTCTTTGATCTAGATCTCAAGGTGATCCAGACTGCCACCAAGGATCTATTCTCCAAGCTCAAGATCCTCGTCGGCGAGATTCCCCAGATCACAGATCCAGTGCCATCACCTCCGGCAAGTATTACGGATCGCCAAACGTCCTCATCACATTACGCCTCGGCTGCCGAGGACGAATCAGATCTCTCATCGGAACCAAAGCGAATGTCTCTGGGACCCTCCGGTACTTCAATGCTGGAGGCGAGATCCAAGATCCAACGTCGGAATCAGCGAGATCCGGCCGCTCAAGGACGATCCCGACCTCCGAAGACCAGATCACAACAGCCACGACGTCAGATGCCTCATCAGGCACCTTACAGAAGTATTTCGAAGCAGCCATGAGTAGATTCCTGGCGGAACAGCGAGGCCGATCATGGATCAAGGAGCGACGAAGATTCAGGATCCAGGATCACAAGATGTAGATATGGAATCTGTGAGATCTGAACGTAGCACATCTCGATGGGAGTATGATCCAGACGATATCGACTTCCCCACGGCTGCTCGAGCGACGGTTGCGACCGCTACGACCGATCAGCCGGATCAACCATGATCCAGAGAGTCCGGATCTCTGCGATCTCAGATCTCAAGGAGTTCACGGGGAAGGATCAAGACGAAGATCGAGCCAGAGCGTGGATTGGCAAAGTGAAATCGGCGTTCATGCGAGATCAAGCCTCCGATGAAGAAAAATGTTTGACCTTTGCGGATCTATTGGCTGGATCCGCCAAGAATGGTATCGGCAACTAAGCAGATCCACCCGTAATAAATGGTCGGATCTGCTTAGGGCTTTCCAAATCCAGTACTGCGGATTGGGGGTATCAGTGGCTAGACAATACTATCACGCTCGACGTCGACCAGAAGAATCTCCCCTCGATTATCTTTACCGTCTGAATGTCGCCGGATTACGTGCAAAGTTGAAGATCAGGATGGTAATGCGAAAGATCGACGCGAACATGTGGATCACTATATCGAAACTTTGGAAGATCAAGATCTAGCTGACAGGCTGACTCTGCTACGACTATCCGACGCGGATGATCTCGAAGAAGTGCTACGAGCCCGTGAACGTGCAAAGAGCAGACAGAAGAAAGCCGCGTTCGGATCTAGCAAGTACCGGCAGAAGGCAACTAATCCAGCACCTGCAGCTACGACAAACATGTCCGCGCGGTGCAGATCCGGACCATGGAGTCTGAATCTGAGTCTGGATCCGACGGATCGGATGGATCTGACTCGGATGGAGACAATCATCGGCGGATCTACCTGGCAGCTGAGCAGGATGTCACTCCAAAAGTGGGATCTGGTATGGAGAAGGTCGAGCAAGTACCAATCACCCACAAGCCGACAGATCAACCCCACCGATCATAGATCCCGGATCAGAGCGGCGGATCCGATCGGAACCGTTGCTCGCACTGTGGATCCAAGAACATTCAGATCTAGGATGCTGGAGACGCCTCTTGTCATAAGTGTGGTAAGCGAGGACATCCGGCAGATCATTGTCTCTTTGTGTGCCGAGGGTGCGGAGAACTACATGATATGGGAAAATGTCCTATGGAAGAGTTCTACAACCAGATCCGCCAGTGGTTCAACCCAGCCAAACATGCAGGTATGCTTCCAGAATCTGCAGAAAGATGTTAAACTAGGACGCTCGCCGGGTTGGAATCCGGTACGAGCCGAGCGCTCTAGATCTGCATCTATGCTTTGTGAACAAGAAATCGGTAGATCAGGTAACAAGATCCCAGATCTGCGCGGTAATACATGTGATCTGAATGGAAACCGTGCTGTCGCAATCTCAAGTGTCCGCCAGGCGATGATTACTCCAGATCTGAAGTGACCATGATGGTGGACCTCCATCCAGGAGAGATAAGGGGTTACTGGAAGCAACGGATCCAAGATTGTGGTTCCAGCCCACAGATCAGGAGAATATACCAGTGATCCAAAGCCAATTCAGATCAAGGAGATCCGAAGATCCGAAGTTATGGATCTCTTGCCAGGGAATCTCGGGGATATTGGAAACACTATGCCCCCGGGAAATGGTTCCGACAAGCCAGATCACTGGTAAGATCAACAATGAGAGGGGATCTTGCTCTTAGATACAGGCGCCGAAGTGTCATAGTGGATACGGCCTTTGCTCGTAAGGTTGGTGCTATATCGATACGAGCCAGATCCAAGATTGCGTTGGGATTGGCGAAAGTG
>VOQZ01002095.1:0-28693 GCA_008079305.1 Phytophthora palmivora
AAATCATCGACGGAGGGTAGCAAAAGCTTTTTAGGAGATCGTTCCTTCGCTTCTATTGGAGTTCTGGGGCGGATGGTTTGTACGTAGCACACTTTTCATTGTCGAGCTGGTAGTTGCGCTTGAGTGCAAACTTCAGGCGGAGCATCAACCCTATAGCGAAAGCAATACACCCGTTTGTCTGAAGTACCACCAGTTCTTGTTCGGTTAGCTGACGTAATGACTGATAATCATCGATGCATATCGTCGAGAGGTCCGATTCATCGTCTTTCAGTTGTTCCGGTGCCACGCCCGCGTCGACAAAGGCTTCCTGAGATCATCCAACACAGGGCTATAGAGGAAATGTCAGCACTAATTTTTGTATACCCAGTAGAAGAACGATAGATACGTACCCAAGGCGTAGACTCGCGTAACGATTGATAGAATAAATAATGTACAGCAGTTCGTCCTCCACGATGTACGGCAGCGTCGAAATAATTTGTGCCAAATAACACAAATATTTTAAATCACTTGTGAAGGCTTTGCTGTTAGCGGTGGCCGGCTTGCCTTTCCTTAACGTCAACACACTCCCTTGGTCAGTAAACTGCTTTACCAGTGCCTTTAGAAAAGGTGGCTCCGCCGCGATTTTGTCCACTTGAGGAATTTCCTGTACAATCGTCCGAAAAGACAAAAGTCTTTTTTGTTTTCGTCGATCCCCAGTGCCGTGACATTACCGTAAACCCTGAGTTGAAACGAGTACGAGTCCTTGATACCTTTAACCGAGGGTGTGTGGAAATCACTCTGGACTTTCTCAAACAGCTCCAACAACTGAGAGAATGCCGCATCTCGAACTTCATGGACGCGATCGGTCTCCAGTGCTACTAAGTTTGGAATGCACTGGGACGGATTCACCAAACCTTGCGTAAGCAGCGCGCCGACGCATGCGACGGCCTCCTTCCGAATTTGTGGCACCTTTTGAAGGGATAACATCAGAATGTCCCCTAGTTCTGCCTGCATGACGTTACCGATCAGTGAGGCGTCAGCTTCTTGGTCACCTTGAACTTGTTGTTCCTTACTCTTCGACTGGTTCATCGTCCTCGTAGCTAGACCGTTTCCCAAACGCTGCTCCTCGAAATGCAATAAATCCTTCATGCTTACCAGACATTGCAGTTTCGCCTTCCCAATATCCCGAACATTTGCCGTCAAAAGAAAGTTTAACAAGCCGTCTTGTTGGGCCTGGAGAAATAGACGCGGTCGGATTAGGAATAAAAAGCCCATCCCTTGTACAGCTTTAGCAATGCAGGCATCATTGCCTGGCGTGCGGATGAAATGCCTGTATAACTTATACAGCGATTCTGTAACGGTCCCGATTTCCACCACCTTCGCTTCTTCCACCAGTTCTGGACGATTGTCGATGTCCGTAGCACCAACTATTTTCCCCGCAGAAAACAATGCACGCTGAAGCACGTAATTATCATTTTCCGACAAATCGACGAGTGATGTTTTTTGTTTGCACCCCTGAATCCCAAGGAAAAAGCGCTCCAATAATCGAAGTAAGCGTACTGGTTTTTTGTTTCTTATTGTCGATAGTGTAGAGAGGCACTGGATACTCGGTCCGACAACACTTGGGGGAGAGCGCATCACTAGAAGTTCCAAATCATCCTCTAACATCCCAGCAACAGTCTGTGGAATTCTCCTCACGCCTAAAATATTGTTTATCATGGAGACAGACAAACTTTGAACCTTAACGTCCTCTTCTTTCAGGTACACACGAATTGTGTCGAGATGGCGGGCCAATAGCTGGGGCTTTGCCTCACAAAAGGCAGACAATGCTGTCATACACGATACAAACTGCTGGTGCGCGTCTCGTATTGAAACACCATTGAGAAGTGTGCCTTCTTGTAAATCCATAAGACATTCCACAAGACGATCAATGATCTTTTCAGAGCGACCTTCAGCGATAGCAACTTGATCCGCCCGATTTTTAATGGATTGTGCTGCCGTCCTTCGTTTGAGAGAGGTACTATTGCGTTCCGTCAACAGTCTTTTTAAAAGTTCTGAAAACCATCCCAGGTTTGGCACGCCGTGAATAACCTCAATGATGGTAGTAACAACTTCAAGACTATTGTCCAGTTTTGAGTTGTTGTTCTGCACTAGACTGGATGGTGCCACCATCGGTGTTCGATACGAAGACCATGCTTCTTCTACAGAGTTGGCAACGTTTCCATCTTCTGAAACAAATTGTGCACCTGGTGAAATGGAATCAGGGTTTTCACGGACCACAGCAGACCAACCAGGTGGTAGAGTATTTCCATCACCAAATTCACTTAATGGATTGGATAACCGGGAAGAAGAAAGATCGGCACCAAACCATATCTCCTGAAAAGTATCAATGATAAAATTCTTGATGCCTTGATCCTCAGCCGCATCCCCAATTCTCTCAACGAGGCATTTCATGCAAGCACTCTCACGGCGAAGTTCTTGTTCCGTTATAGTATCATTGGAACCCTCGTGCATAGAAATCAACGCCATCTTGAAGATCTTGCACACGCTTTTCCGGACTTTGATACCCTTGTCACGTATTCTTCCAGCAAGAACGCCGAAGTATTTATCAAACTGACCATAAATCCCTGTTAGAATATTGCAAGATTTACCCAGCAGTATAAAGAAAAGAACGTACCAATAAGGGCTGTAGCAGGACGTAAGTTCCAATCAAATCCACGGCTGCTTCACGAACTGAAGGCTTTTCATCCGAGCAACACCTTTCTACTGCTAACTGCACACCAGTTTCTGCCATCAGCATTGGATCAACATCAACGATTCCGCGAAGACATTTCATAACTCGCGCTCTTAGACTTGGCATTCCTTTGGAAAGCAAAGCCATTATATGAGCTAGTAATTTGTCGAACAGACCACAGAATTCACGTTTCACAGCAAGGTGCAAACTCGCTTTGAAAGCTAATTCGCTTGACGGGGTAGCCATCTTAAACATTGAGATTGAACCTCCCAAAGGGACCTCCCATAACGATTTCCACAGCTTCTTTTCTTGTTCCACAAAACCCGACTCGGCTCCGTCCCATAAGGCCTCTGACTCCGAGATGAATTTCAAAATAAGCAGTTTCATTGAGTCACTTTGATGATTGGTATGCCGTTGGAGATACATCACAACAATGTGTTTCAGCGCTATCTGGCGAAGCAGATCAATCCTTGGCTGTGCACCTCTGGAACGTGCTTTCTTACCAATAAATGCTTCACGCAAACAACCCATGTGCTCTTCAACGACGGTAATATCATCAATGTCATCACCGAAGGCGCTCTGATCAACTTGTCTTTGATACATCTTAATAGTCGTGCATATTTGCCCAATCAAGCTGAGCGCTGCAAAACTCTGATGAGAAACCGGGTTCTTCAAATCAGCAGAAATATTTGCGTGTAAGATGCTCGCTAGTGAGGAACTCAATACCACCAGAAGGTCTTCTGCACCAATCCATTCTGGACGCACAAACATAACGAGCAGGTCTTCCACAAAGTTATCCAATACCACGCGATTATCACGACCTTCGATCTTCTTCCAGCATGCTTTTAGCAGCATCCGAACAAATAATTTTGCATTATTTCTTGTATCTTCTAGTGTAGACACAACCATATCATTATTCTGCGGAGGTACTTCTTCAGCAACAGTGTCCGGTGTTGATGGTTCAACCGAATCTTTTAACGAGTCAATATCAGGTTCCATCTTCCAAGCAGCTGAGCAAGATTGAATTATTGACACCACTGCTGTGGTTATACGTTGCACACTGTCACTTGAGTTCTGCAACTTCACTGTTCTAAGGGTACGCTTGGCGGTAGGGAGTTTAAGCATGACCTCGACTATATCTCCAAGCAATGGTTCACGATGATATTTGTACTGCAAGAATATACCTCGCAAGATGCCTATGGCGCTTTGCTGTAACGATGTGGCATACGAACTATGCTCTAGAGAAAACAACTCCACCATGGACGAAGATAAACGCATTATCCATCGATCCGCAAGCTTTACACTCAAGATCAGTGTAGAAAGTTGATCCATGAAGTCGCATGCTAGATGCGAAACTCGCTCGATGGCATTCTGAGCGCGCTTGTTTGTATGTAAATTAACTCTAGAGGAGCTGACCGATTTACCTCCAGTTAATTCTCGCCGATTATTTTCTTTTGGAGTGGATGCAGTCGTCATATAAGATGTGTCAATGCATGGAAGCAAAACACGTCGCATCACATGATGCAGGAGCTGAAAGCAGTTGTCGATAGTCTCCTCAGAAAGAACTCGGCGATCGATCTGAGGCGTGGTCATAATAATCAATTCGCAAATTGCGACATCAAGTGACGCCAAGAGACTCAAAACCAGTCGTTCATCAAACTGCAATCTGCTTTTCTCTTTTGTCGGTGATTCAGTCCTGAAAACATCCACTGTTAAACCCACCCGCACCTGCGCATCGAATTCGTTCATCAACGCGATCAACAAATCAGGTTTTAGCTTGTTCATCCAATCGTTCTTTTCTATGGCATTCAATATCTGCCGCAAAACTTTCACTTCTTTGGAGTGAAAGACATCCATGTCTTCTTGTTCAAAGTTTTCCTGTTGCCGGCGCTCTGTCGCCAAGTCAATCAATTTTTCCAACATCTCAACGTATTTCTCCACACTATCCGCCGTGATTTCTGCCAACGTCGGTAGCTCTTTAATTTCCACATCTTCCATCGCCGAGTCCTCGTCAGGATCATCATTCAACTCGTCCAAACAATTCTGCAGTTCACTAGCCTCATCTTCCATCGAGTCATCACGAGTGCCAAACGATCGTCTCTTCCGTGGTCGCTCATAGTCAATTTCACTCTGCTGTCCCGAGCTTCGCTTTAACTTGTCTCTAAGAAATGGCTTCATACCAACAGCTAGCAGCATACACAATCATTACATCAGCCATCAGTTTTGCAGTTAAAGCTACTACTTCTAAGTACAAAATAATAATACTTGCCATCAAAGCATCCTGTCTGTACCACCGCCTGTGCCCATTTGGGCAACGAGTTGAGCACATCAGCGTCGATATCCGTCGTTTCGCTCGTCGAGCTGCGTCAATTGGTCAAGCGCAATACATATTTTAATAGTTAATACTAACATAATATAACAGTTCTTTAGTCACCTGAGTCTTCCAGTTGAGGATCGAATGAGCATTGCCAACCGCTGTGGGTCGAAGGATTGCGTGCCTGCCGCTGGCTCTGAAGCCACAGGATATAGTGTCTCGCGTGTATCCGCTGCTGCTGCATCTGCTGGGTCCACATACAGCGGGTAGAGTGAGAGTCCACCCCGCATCGTCTTGACCAAGTGCGCGTTAGAATGCGGAATTGAGAGTGATTGTTTGTGAGACGGTTTTAGTCCCGTCACAAAATTTGAGTGTATACAAATAGACACAAGACACTGCTTCAACGTCAATGCCATTGGCATCAATCGTTTTACGAAGTTTTTCGACTTTACGCAACCTTCGACCGCATTCTGTATGTTCTCGGCATCGGACGCTTCTTCCGACTAGAGGACTGCGCACCGGACCTGAAGATTGCGTACAAGACGTGGAGCTGGTACATCACCAAATACGAGTCATTGTCAATAAGTACAATCCCAGGTAGCAGACATAGTAGATGGGCATACCGTATTCCAGACCCAGATGCAGTGTAGAACTAGCTTAGTGGCGGGCAGTGGCAGCACCTCTCCATCTCTAGCGACCCGAATGATCGGAACGATGACATCGCCATAAAGCACTAATGCAGACATAAACAGCATCAAGCGGACAAACTGCGCAGAGTCAATTTCGTGTTGATAGACTCGAGTCCTCAAACATTAAACTTACTAGTGCAGTACTTCGGAAATACATCAATGACGTCGCCGCTGCTGCAACTAAACGCACCGCCTCTGGCTTCTCGTAATCCAGAGCGCACAAAACCCCGAGTAACCCAGCTACAATCTGCATTTACAATAAGTTAAAGATGCAATACTCAATTCAGAGTGCTATATATTACCAGCTGAATGTAGATCACCATGTCCGTGCCTCGCGAACGACCGGTTGTCGTCGCTGGACCCCACAGCGTGCGATCCAGCTCGTTGTGGTGCAGCACTACCATCGATTCTGAAGTGAATTCAGTTTGTATGTACCTCTCTATACGGAAATCAATCCTCTTTACAAGATACTTTTGTTATGAAAGCTACTGGTTTTCACTTCCATTTTTCAACCATGCAAATTGGAAACTGTAATCGGCACCTGGAAGATATTATAATAGCGACGACATCAGACATAAAACCCAAAGAAACATAAAATTCGACGTACCGAAGTGTATAAGTGAAGATTGAACGACATAGACCACCCACAATATCAACTTTGACTGCACCATTTTCCATTGAGTCCAAAGTACGAACGCCAACTGATGAACAGGCGAATACTCCATCGTCTTACGAAGAAATGCTGTCAGCACAACGAGCGACAACAACTCTAGAAAGCTGTACAGAAGCACATTAGCCAGCGTGCTTTGAAGTTTGTCCACATCCATATATGCCAGTTGCTCGTAATATACGCGGTTGGGTAAATATGACATTGCCACGACATAGATGGCTGTACAGTAAAACATGAGCAGTTAGTTGGTGAGTTCAGTGGCGGAACAAACACTTCAGACGTACAATAGACAACAGGAACGATCACCTCGATGTACTCGATGAGAATCGTAAACTCAGTGAGATGCAAAAGATTTAGCACCTTTCTCGCGTATTGTCTCTCCATGAAAACCAATTTCGATTGCGGGTCAGCAGATGACAAAGATTTAAACCGTTTGGTGTCAACCCGTGAAGTACCAGGCATTCGAGTCTCTTGTATCTTTGATGTCCTAGAATGATATTTTGCAAATTGACCATGACCCTCCAGCGGAAAAATTTGTTCTGAGCGAAATAGGAAGTGTAGAGGTCTGACCTGAAGTCGTGGACCCTTTTTGGTTGATAATCGACGCATATCGTAGTTTTTCGAGGCGAACGAACGTCGGGCAACTATACTGCATGCGTAGCTTAGTGGATTCCTCGTTTTTTGTGCTGATCCCAAGCCACCATGAATAAGAGGTTTTAGATAGCTAATTTGCCTTTCAATTTTCTTCAGCTCGCGAACAAGCTGTGTCACTTCGCGTATTGAACTCGCCATTCGTACAAAATCAACCGTTATGATTACGATGACTGTCAGCTTTGACGTCGAGTTCTGCATAGAAAACGAAACAAAGAGTGCATTGAAGACGTCGACGTTGAAAACGACAATTTCTGGCTGCATGTCAGTGTTGGATCGAATGTAGTGGCTAATACCGTTCTTGATCGCTAGTTTGATGATCAATAATACAAGCGAAAAGCAAGCTTGCTCGACGGACGATAGGCTTGTGAAAATATAGATGTAGAATGGATAGACCGCGATCATTGACATTTGGACCATAAACATGTGCAGTCCATTCACTATTTGTGTCTGCAATGCACTGTCGCCGCAAATATTATCTCTCCAGCTTATTGCAAACGACCCCAAAATCAGCACCATCCAAACAGGAGCCCCTAGAACCATGAGAAATGGAACTGGAAACCCGATAATGAGAGACATGGAGTAGGCGAACAAAATTACGCCACTGCTAACGAAAACCGTGATTCCCAAACTGCGTTCTCGAGACATAGGTAGAGTGGGTAGCATCTCGCGAAACTGCACGACAAAGGATAACGTATACAGCCCAATTATCAAACAGGAGCGAAGCCAAAATATGCCATTCGAGTTCGTGCCTGCTTCTGGTGAATTCAATGGTGCGACATCAGCGAGGGTAACAACTAATAGACACGGAAGTGGTGTCACCAGGATAACTACAGATAGCTTCATAATACTGGTAGTCTCGCTGAACTTCTGAAGAGCAATCAGCCTCTCAGGGGAATAATGACCGTGCTGCTCTACTCGAAGAGAATTCCACGTGCGATCAATCATCGATAGCCATGTAGTTGATGTTTCGGCGATCATTGGAGCTGTAGCATTAGCGAAAGTCGCAATAAGCGTGTGCAGCAAAACTGTAATCGCCAAAAGGTCGACGTTATAAAATGTATTTAGGTATTGCAAAGTCTAGAGACTTTGCGGTTCAAATATAGAGCCTCTCAGAACCCTTGATAGTATCGTGTAAAAGTATTTTTTTGCGTATGTCAAGTAGTCTGCACGTGTCCTCCACAGAATCATTGGAAAATGCTGTACGTAGGACGTTGATACCAGGAATGCAAGCAACATGTGCTTATCGGCACCGCAGCTATTCGCAATTCCCGATATTTGGGTTAGCTTGATTCCCTCAATTTTAACCTACATGCGCAACATGCGACAAGCTGTCATTATCCGGATATCACATACTCAACTTCAGTCATGATTACATTATCCGGACACTCATCCTCTTCAAACTCAAGATACCATGGTTTCTTCATTTTGAAAGCAGCCACTTACCCATCAAGTTAAACAGTCCAGGACCCCAAACTCGCCATGTCATACTCGTTGTTCCCCCCTGCACCACCTCATGCTCCGTCAGGCTCAGCTCCACCTCCACCACCGGCTTTTCGGTCAACGGGAGACCTCCAGAGACTCATTTCGCCCCATTTCCTGTCTCCAGAAGCTCTTTTGAGACCCATTCCGACCAACGAGTGGTGGGGCAACTTGCTGGCATGGGACGGACAACGGGACAGCGACGCTATCTTTGCTGGTCCTTATACTTACAAGCTCGTGCAGGGCCAATCCGGCACCATTGGCAGCGGACTCTCAGTCAGCTACTTGCCACAGTACAGGACGGACGGCCCCATCAATGATAACGGAGCCCCTCGCTTCTACTTCTATCCACCCACCATCAAGAACTGGGTCTTCTCAGCTGTGGAACTGCAAGGACAATCTGGTCCACCACCCTTAACCATTCAAGCTTGGGATGACATGGGGGTGCACCTAGCCATGGCAGGGATGAGGACGTACTTAGCTTTGGGCTCCGCCTTCACAACGGTGGAGTATCAGGACATGCAGGTGCAACTTGGTACGGAACACAGTATTGTTGCTATCAATGGAGCGCCTGCAAGAGAAGGTCACCAAGTGAACGAGATCAGCTTTGTGATTTCGCTGAACAATGGGCAACAGTGGGTGCTCTATTTCTTTTCTAGTGCTGGAGGAAACACTTCGCTGGTGTTTGAGGGCAACAGACTCACGACCACATCAAAATTTACTGGAGTCGTTCAAGCATCGTTCGTCTCGACCAGTGCAGTGCAGATGGCGGTGCCTCAGGACGACCACAAGATTCTGCAGCTTTACCATGCAAGTGCTGGAGTTTACCCAAGAGGAGCTAGTGTCCAGACGTTGAATTCAGAGTCGTTTGTTTTCAACTGGCAGCTAGCAACAGCTGCAGGTAGCAACCCGGGGGCTCGGTTCTTGCACTTTGCACTCACGCATCTCCAAGGGATGCTGGATCCATCGACTGTAGAAGCCAAACATGAACTCGTGCTGCAGTCGCACACACATGGCCCACTGTTTGCGTATATGCTATCGACTCCGCCGAATTCCAACCCAACGTGGCTTTGCCACGTGCCTCAGGCTGAAAGCCAGGGTGTGGAGATATGCACAGCGTTTTACCCGCCACGCGCGGGTTCCCTGACACGAGAAATTGTTGACAGGCTAAGTCTGTGCCGCGTTGTTTCCGATGAAATCTACGGAGATTGGTCACTACCACATGAAGGAAGCTACTACTTTAAGGGCAAGGCGCTCCAGAAGTTTGGAACTATGTGCCTTGTGGCAAGACAACTTGCTGATACCACTAACCCAGAAATGAGAGATGTGGCGCAACACGGCGTTTCTAAGCTGCAGCAATTGCTGTCAGAGTTTGCAAACAATCAGTCGGCGTTCCCACTAGTTTACGACACGGTTTACAAGGGAATTATTTCAAGTGAAGCATTGATCAAGAATGACATGAATGTTGACTTTGGTAATGGTGTGTACAATGATCACCACTACCACTACGGCTACATTGTGACCGCTGCTGCCATGGCCCTCTACTTGGATCCGAATTGGCGTCACTCCGCCGATGCAGTCAAGATTCGAACGATTGTTGACACTCTCATCCGCGACGTAGCCACATCGTCACCTATCGGCAGCGACCCGTATTTCCCGCGCTTCCGATGCTACAACTGGTGGCTTGGCCACTCGTACTCACATGGCGTGACCCCGATGGCTGATGGTAAAGATGAGGAGTCTACGTCGGAAGAGGTCAATTTTCTTTATGGCATTGCTTTGTACGGCCAAGTTACGGAGAACGCCGAGCAACAGACATTAGCAAAACTGATGCTCAAAGTCTACGTGCGCGCAGTGAACACCTATTTCTTGCTGCGAAATGACGGTCCAGCAATCCATCCTGCTAATTTTGCGAAGAACAAGGTCACTGGCGTCTTCTTTGACAACAAGTGTGACTACACGACGTGGTTTAGCCCTAACAAGGAGTGCATCCATGGCATCCAAATGATCCCGGTATCTCCCATTCTCGAAGTATCCCGACCACCGCGCTTCGTACGTGAAGAATGGGATGAAGTGCTGAGCAGACTACCTATTGTGCACGACTGGAGAGCGAATCAGTCTGGCTGGACATCATTACTGTTTGCCAACTACAGTGTCCTCGATCGCGAAAAGGCTTTCGAGGTGTTAACTTCGTGTCCCATGGACGATGGACTCAGTCGCGCCTGGGCACTGTACTATGCTGCCACTCGACCACCACCGTCTTGCTAACCAGATCATTTATCAATTCTGGTCTCCAATGTTCTCGCTCATTCTTGAAGTAGTTGCTATAAAATATCACCAAATGAATCATGTAGTGCAAAAATGTTGACCTGTATTATTGTGGCGGCGTCATCGCTTGTAGCAGTGATTGTGCCAGATCACTCACTCCACGTGATATTTGGCGGTCGCGTACCTTGATCAAACACCTGCGAGACGGTCATGTTAAGCGTTTATGAAGTTAATTGTTTGCAAGCTTGCTATACCTGTCGATGAGTCGTTGCATTTCTTCCGGAGGTAGAGTCTCAACGAAAGCCGAAAGCTTCCCGATGAAGGCCCCAAGGACCTTTAGTCCATTCATGGCAACAAATTCGCTTCGTGTAGACTCAAGACGAGCAATTGTAGTCCTGAAACAGGTGTGAACAATTTCCAGATCATCTTCGTCTTCCACAGAGAAAAAATCACTAGTCTTGTACAAGAACGAAAAGATGATCTATGGCCGCACAAGTCAGTCAAATAATACAAGAGTGGTGCAAGAAATATCGTAAGTATACCTGGAGGCCACCAGCGACTACATCTTCTTCAGAACATCTCTCGGTAGCTAACGCAATCCGTGAAATAAACCCCTGCGTTTTCCAACTTTTAAGAATATTGTTCTCCGATCGTGAGATAGCACTATACACAGCAAACAACATTGTTAGTGAAATCGATTTGGGCTTGCCTGAACAGGTTCAAAAAGAAGTACCTGAGTAGGACATTGCAGCAGCAAATGCGAACTTGCAGTGACAATTGGCCATACTGAACTTCACTCCACATACTTCCGAGTAACTCTTGAACTCGCGAGTTGATACCGTCGGCACAACAGTTTTTGATACTGCCATGTTCATTCTTGTTTCCGAATATCCAGATCATCAATAGGTTCATAAGCGAAGTACCACTCGGTGTCTTCACGATTTGTTGTTTGTTATCATTGACTGCCAACCGGTAGAGCAGTAATGCGATGCAGTCAATGCAACCGCGTTGAAGGTCAGTAAGGAGTGATTCATCAGAATCTTGTACCGACGGAATATTCAAAATTTGTACCAGCAGAGCAAGCGTACTTGAAGTGACATCGTAATCTTTATAGACATGCTCATCTTCCGAAAACACCCGGTTAAGGTAATAAACCATCAGCTTGGCAGTCACCAAACCACACGAACGCGGAACGCTCTCCTCGTCCGCAACAAGGGAAATATCACTTTGCCCATGTGGAGTTGCTTCTCGCAAGAATGCAACCAAGTATGCAAAGATAAGTGGCAGCACGAGGGGTGGAGGAAATTTGGCTAGGCACTCTGTTGCAACCATCTTGACCTCCTTGAATTCTAAGGGATCCACTACACACCGGACTAGGATGTGAAAGAGAATTTTCCGTGTGGTATCCAAGGAGATTGTCTTGATGTCGAGCGCCATCTCACGGTCGACATACTCATTCAGATTGTCCAAATCATAGCTCTCAGACTACATCACCAAGACACACCAATACTTCGTAAAAACGGATGCAGCTTAACACTTCGTCTAAGATTCTACGTACCGACGACGACTTGATACCATTGCCTTCAAAGACATTTCGAGGAAGCATTCGTAGTACCAGCAGTGGTGCTAGTCGAGAAAAAAGTAGACCCTCAATAGTTTTTGCGGCTGAAGCTGAATTGTCGTCCAAAACTTCTTCACTTAAGCGCGGTACATTCTGTATAAAACCATACCATCAATCACATTGATTAGTGTTGCCTACAATGATTCGGTTATACAATATTCCTCAATGTTTACCATCATTTGAACGGAGATCATTTTTACCACAACTCCAAATACGTCATGGTTTACCCAGCCGCACCCCACAAATTCACGCAACATTCGTAAAAGCATCGGATCACGCGGAGATCCGAAGATTTTGAGAAGTAAAGCACGTAATACTTCGCTTCGAGCAGTTGGCGATTGAATATATTTGCTCCACCTGCCAATCAACATGGATGAACATTCGTTAGGTAAACCTGGGACTTCATTGTTAAGAAGCTAAAACAAACCCAGTTGGACGGAAGCAGAGAGTAAGCATTGCTTCTTCCATCGCTTTCCGCTTATCATCTTCTGGATTGCTTCCTTTCAGACTTCCCTCAAGGCAAGTTACGTAGTCATCCCATTCACGAGGAGATTCGGGAATTTTCGTAGCTATCAAGTGGACTCGAGCGCTCGTGAATCGGCAAATATCAATAAACCACGACGCTAAGGTTTCAAGGGAACATCTTGTAGGAGTTGCGAAAAGGTAGCCGAGTGTTGACGCGACAATATGATTTTTGGTATCGTGAATACCAATAGTAGACAATGTGGTTATGCATGACAGAACGTCTAGCGACGGGAAGCACGAAATAGCCTAGAGAAACAAGTGTCACGTAATTATACCTTTACAAGACAGCATCAATATCTGACAGTCTAGATAGACGTACCAATCGACGGACGTGGTAGCTTTCGTGGGTAATGAGACCTGCCACGTCATGCGTAAGCTGTGTGCTGTTTAGAACAATATGGAGGGATGTAGTTCGCGTCAGCGTCTTTCACCAAAACGAAAGAGGCCAATTACGTGAGAAATCTTACCGCCAGTATCGAGTTAACGGTGTGTGGGGAGCGATATCCAGCTGATACAGGAATGTTCGAATGAGAGAAATGGCACTCTGCACAGCAAGACATATACCCAAAACGAGCAAACGTTAGGACAACACAACTAACGCAACATCATAATAGGATCGACTTACTTACCAATACGCTTTGAGTATGGTTGCTATGGATATGCCTTAGAAGCCCAGTTATGAAAAGGGCTCGAGAAATTATAAAGTCGGCTACAAACAACTCCAATTCTGTTCGAGCTTCCAATCCTATAGGAAAGGTGTTTTCATGTAAGCGGAGTAATTGCAAAAGTAGTTCTTGCTCTTCTTCTTGTGAGTCCAAAAGGTTGAGTGCATCACTGGGTAACAGGACAGTCCTCAGGACTTTTAAAATGAGGATCACTGTCGCATCATCTTCGTTCTTGGTTGCTCCATACAAACCCTGCACATGGCAGAACACGAATGATGCCTTCATTTCTGTTGGGAAATCACCAAACATCTTGGAACATTCTTTTACTCCGCCAATTGAATCCATCAACATACATACGAAGCGTAGCTGAGCGCATACCACCTCAGGATCAGTTATGATGTGATTGGGACCAAACTTCGTTTTGGTGTCAAACGTACCGCAAGTCCACTCCCTCATAACTTGCGTGAGTATTTCAGACGGTTGGTTCTTTTTAATCCTTGATGATGCATCGGAACGTGTGCAAAGTAGTGAGGCGGTTGCTACCCAGTGCCAGCACAATACATCCAGTGCTGCTGGAATATTTACATCCGAGATACGAACACAATCAATATCTGTTCCACTTTCGTTTCGCAATAGATTATCGCAGGCTGCAACGTACGACTGCAAGTGTTGAAGCGCATATCCGAGAAAGTTGCGGCGTTTTGAGTGAAAATGCCACTGTCGTAGCGAGACTAAAACGAATCGCATGCTCTCCACCATTTTTTCAATCATGCCGTCATCAACCAAACTCTTCTTTGCAGCTTCACTTAACACCATATACCGCGCTGCGACGTCTGAACACAGTAAAGCAAGCGTTTCCAATGCGATCAGCGCAAGCTTCGACGGCTTGACACGATGCGAGTCAGTGGTCTGCACTACTCCTCGTTCTACAACAGCACGCAGAGCATCCAAGTACAACCCAACACGCGTAACCAAGACACAAGCGTTCTTGCTCTCAGATGTGAGCATCGTTAACTTGTGACGGTGTCGCTGCAGCAACTCAAAAAGCGTAAGACAGGCAGCCAACTGATTTTGCCTCTCAGCCATCGGCTGAATCCATTCCAACATCAACTGATGAAAGTAATCACGAGTAAATATCACGGCAGCATTTTCACGACTCATCATCCAATCCAGCAGAACGTGTAGCTTCTTCGCATTCGGACTCCGAATGCAACAGTTCGTCCGAGACGATGTACAATCTCGGATCGATTGCATCATGGCAGCCCCAGCCACAGTAGAGATCAAATTCCGGCTAAAAGCCACTTCTTCATCTGTTTCCACTTTGTCCTGAACATCATACGCATTTACTATAGCAGTCAAAACCGCTTGCAGTCTTGCAATGCGTTTGTGGTCTGAAAGTGACAAAACTCGTCCCTATAACAGTGCAAATGAACACAAGACAGCAATACAAACAGTATAAACAGCTTTATATAGTGATAAAATGCACGAAATGATACCTCAGATGTGCGTTCAAGCACGTTGGCATCGTTTCCACTGGGTTTTAGTAAGGATTCAGATCTGATTCCGGACTTGACATGCCTTAGACTATCTATTGCTGCTTCCATCTAGACAACCACAAGGCGTTAGAAGACCAGCATTGGATGAATAGATAAAACCAAACCCAAAGAAGCAGATGAGCCTTACGTGAAAGAGCTCACAGTCTCCTAGTACGCGCAGCAGCCGCCCTGCGCTGTCATGATCGCGAGTCATTTTTGACAATAATTGTAACTGAGAACAGTACATCCGGTGTGTACATATTTATGTGGTACACACCACAACATAAGATGGCTACCTTTTTGGAAGACACAATCACTGCAGATTGCTGTTCCGGACATACCGGTTAGAAATATTTCTAAGATACATGCACCACCTCAACCTGGGATAGTTATCTCCCTCATCCAGGTGTCTCCCTCAGCAACTGTATTACACAGTGTAGCCGTCAGACGATCAGTAGTTGAAGGACAGAACACATTTGAACAAAATGGCGTCTCGAGCAAAAACACTTCATGAGAGAAAGTTGCCAAGCTCCCACCCGCGCTGGGGATTACATGTCCTACTACCAACCAACGGATTACACTACCAACCAACGTTAGTTTTAGGGCCCGAAAAGGGTGTTCCCCCTGATCGTATTTTGAGTGTCAGTTGGTCAGAGTCTGACTCGGATGATCACACGAATTTCCGTTGCGTGTTCATCCTGAGAAAAGATTTGGCGTTGAATAGCTTGAAAGACTCCACCGGGAATCCTCCCGAGCGGCAGCAGAGGCTGCAGTTGTGCATGTATTCTTTAGTTCAATAGCCCAACAGTCCGCGAAAGATTAATGATTTTGTGGGTTCTTTTTGAGCTTATAACATGACCTAGGTGAGCTAAGGATAAAAAACTTATATTATGTGAGACGATTGCCCGTCTGTGGGTGTAGTTGGGCTTTTACCTGCAGCTGTGAGTTTTCAATAAAGGTTTGTGCACAAGCACTGAGGTTTGTAGCTCCTCTTGTGCTATTGTATCTTCCGGATTGAGGTCATTCAGGGTTTGTTCGAGCTGAGCATTGTTTGATCCCAGTTTGAGGTTTCCGGCCGTGGTGGGCTGCCATTATTGCCCTACTTCTTGGTGGAATAATACCCACTCTCCAGTACTCTGCTTGTTCGTGGTAGAATGCGCGTAAAAGTTAATGCACCAAGTACTGGTGCATTTTCGATCTCATCCAATGACTTCATGTTTCTGTGGCATGTATCCAGTCACAGCCCTTGGATCCTGTTCGCTTGTTGTTTTTACTATCTACTAGCAACTGCTTGTAACTTGTACACCCCTGCTACCTGTACGGTTGTTCTGGTTTCTCATTTCAATCCGCGAAGAAATAGACACTGCTTTCATCTATACGTGAATCTATCACACATAAACATTCTGTCGGTTCTGAAAAAATTAAAAGCTCTCGTTAGTCTGGATTTGAAAAAGTCAATTGAGTTTGAGCCCGAAGTGAACGTATATGTTTCTCCGAATTCATCTAACCCTGTGTGTACTTCGCTCGTGTTCCAGAAGTTTGGCCACAAAGTTGACTACTGGACAACTTTCAAGGAGCCCTTCTTACTTGCGGGATATAGCTACGGAAAGAGAATGTTTGCCCCTGGACACGAAGGTCCAACTACAGAGGCTACACAGTCCTGATCAATGTTTCGGTGCATATGCTAAAGCTGGTGTTCGAAATCAATAGTGTCTTATCTCTAACTGGGTAAACAGAAGCAATTTTGGGGTGTCCAGAACACCTCCCATTGTATATTGATTGAAGATACCAACTCCATTATACATACGTAGACTACTAGAGCTGGTGGCTTCCTAACACTCGGAAGCGTATGGCTGGGTCCTTACAGCGTTAAGGTGTTAGGGTGGTCGTGGCCATGACGAACTTTATCCACATCGTAGTATCCGGTACTGTCATCCGACTGAGCGCTCAGGAAAGACTGGTTAGAAGACTGATTCGACGATCCTGTACCTCGACGATGTGACGGGTAATACCTACCGTCGTCGCTTCCATTGTCCGTAATTTGGCTCTGGGCATTGAAATCTACACGAGATGTGGCAAAATTGACTGTCGACTGGTAGCCGTACGAGTCCATCGAGTCGCGCTGCGAAAATGCAGACTTGGTCACACCTAGTGGACCAAGTTCATACTCTCCTCGTCCGTCGGTGTCTCTAGCTCCACTTTCATCTGTGTCTGTGCTGACCACAGTTTTTGATCGTGCTTTGAACCAACCACTACTGTCGCCGTCAAAGCTGTTCTCGGAATCGTTCGAGAAGATGGACATCTTGGCTTGAGGACTGGTACCATAGCCACCGTTGCTGTTGGTGGGAGCAGCGCCCATAGCGGCTGAGAACGTGTTTTCATGCTTCACGGTGCTCTGAGTCATTGCCAACTGGCTGCTAGCGGATGAGACCATCGAGTCCGAGAAATTCACGTAAGACTGCTCCATCATAGCCAACGAGCTGGCTGTTGAAGCGCCCGGATTAAATGGCTGTCTGACAGTCGATGCACCAGGAGCGAATTTCTGCTGATGCGCAGGAGGTTCAGCAGCAAAATCATCGTCGATATCGACATCATCGATATCGACATCATTTCGCAGAGCATCCATATCGAAACTGCGTTTTCTCCGTGACGACGATGTACTGACCTTCGAGTCTGTACCGGAGAAACTATCAGTGTACGCATCGAGCGGTACCGTTGAAGGGCGTGAGCCAACACCAGACCCCGACATACCTGCAATAGCAGCTCCTCCTCTCGACGATAGTCCTCTCGATGATGGTGGACCTCTTGACGACGCGAGACCTCTCGACGAATTCTGACCTCGACTCGAATTCTGTCCACGAGATGATTTCTGTCCCCGAGTTGAGTTCTGCCCTCGAGACGAAAGCTGTCCTCTGGATGATTGGCCCCTACCCGACTTGGGTGAGGTGGAGTACGCGGCTTCATCATTTGTCTTGTTTGTACCAAGGTAGGCAGCCAACACATCGTAAGTTGGGATTTCTTGTTCAGGTTCAGGAGTAGGAGCAGGAGCAGGTGCAGTGTTATTCACTTCGAAAGCATTACCACCCCGAGCTGAGCCTCCAAATGAATACTGCTGATTGCGAGAGACCGGAGGACGAATCTTGCCCCGTGAACGACTGAAAACAGGAACAGGTTCTGGAGCCGGCTCCAACATGGGCACGTTATCCGAATGTCCACTACGGGAGCTCTGAGTGGTATAACCTGACATAGCGCTCGTCTGTGACTGGTACTGCTGTTGTTGTTGCTGCTGATGTTGCTGGTGGTACTGTTGGTTAAGCTGTTGTTCTTGTAGTTGCTTATTCGCGTACCAGTCCGCCCCATGACCTGCTGGTGTTGTCTCTACCTGCTCGTAAGGGCGGCCATTAGTGGACGTATTGTTGCCGAACTCGAGGTTGATGTCGGTGGCATCCAGGCTGGAGTTCTTGCCATCCTTCTTGTGACGACAGGCAACGATCATCTTGTGGATAATCGTGTAAGCCTGACGCACGAACAGCAAAAAGAAGATGAACATGTTCACACCGATGATGCCATACGCCACGTTGTCGCGGACGGATTGAGGAAAATAATCATCTCTCGCCACAATGAGCATGAGGCAGATAAGAACAACCTTCATGAATACCGACATGATGCCGATGTAGTACAGGAACCGCAGTAAGTTTGGCTGGCGAATAAGCAGCAGGATCAGGTACACCATGGTGATAGCCAGGATACAGAGCAATTGAGTCGTGGCATCTCGCACAACACCAACAATGGCACCGGTCATGACTGCAAGTAGAATGCGAGGCACGAAGAAGAAGCGGTTGTCGAAGTTGTACTCATCGTAGTAGGCGCTGTACTTGCTACTAAAAGCTCGCTGATCGTGTTCATATGTTCCCACATCCTTGAGTTCGTCGGTGTTGTTGCCGACAACGATAATGCCAAGCCCAAGAGCCAAGAGCACAACTGCTGCAAGGGCTACAATACCCAGTGCATATCGTGAGCTGGAGCCATTTGCTGAGTCATTCGATGATCCTTCCGAAACGAAGTAACTTCCAGCCATAGCGAACATGTACTGTGCCAGTAACAGAGCCAACACACCTGCCCAGATAACCTTGCGATACCACTTGCGCGCCACATCTCCAAACGACTCGTTCTTGGCTAGAGACCCCACGATCAAGACAAACACCAGATACAACGCATGCAACACGGCAACAACTACGACAAACGTTATGAGCGTGTAGAAGAAGAGGTCGTCAGCATCCACACCGATCAAAGCGGCATATCTCGCCGGACCAGATTCTCCAGCGGCAGCAACGAACCCAGTGGCACTGGAACTGGAATCAGCAAGTCTTCGAGTGGCATCATCACTACCATCACTGCCACTTCCACTGCTAGAGTCACTGCTTCCCTTGATCAAGTTAAAATTCGTCCACGAGAGTTCCTTGGAGAACTGCAACAAAAACGTCGGTGCGCCTTCAATTCTGAGCTGACTGATCATGCCTGCAAACTGGGCTTGTTCAACGATATGAGTCATCTCGTAGAAGCCGCCTGAAAAGCTCAGCGCTGCAGCAGCACTAGGCATTGCAGAGGCCCAGAGCATGGAGCCTGTGCTGATCACTGCAGCGCCCGCCAAAGACGTGGCGATGACCCCTGACGCCGTACTGCCAGCTTTTGAGTCGAGGAAATGTCGTGTGCCTGTCGTGTTGGTGGGCCATTGCGTGTTGCTACCGAAGACGCAGCCGGAGCACGAGTTGGCCTCGATGTAGCTGGTGTTTAAGTCTCCGATGTCGATGTCAGACGAGAGATTGAGCGCCTGGCGGATCTGGTCTCACCCCATGGAATAGCGTACGTATAGAAGAGGAGGCCGAGTGCAGCCAAAATGCCTAATGGCAATAGCAACGCACAGAGCTGTGAGAGCACCATACAGCCACAGCATTTTGTGGCGCAGCACAGCAGCCCCATGCCAAGGTTTTCGATTCTAGAGCTGTTGGTACTGTACGAGGGCGACGCTCGTGATGGTGGACCTGGTGAAGCGGAACTGGCTTTGGACTGCGAAGACCGATTTGACACGCTTGGGCTTGGAGTCTTTTTGACGCGGTGGAAGTCCATGCAGAGGCGTAGAAAACAGAGGGAGCACCATTGAGCTTTGGATGGGAATTGTCGAACAGAGACAGTTGCAGTTGCAAGTATACAGTCCAGTAGGTACTATGATTGGTGGAAATGCGTTCAATTGGATGTTTTTTAGCCAATTGAACTATGTGAAAACTATTCAGAGGCATTTTCGGTGCCGTTTTGATATGTGTGTGAGACGGGACGGGCGCTTTTGACAGGGTCACCATTGACGGAAGCGCGACACGAGCGATAGCCTCGTGTGCCACGCGTTGTCGTTCTTCAGTATGTTCACTGGTGAAGAAAAGCACTGCTAGCTGCAGTTTATCGTGGTGATTATTTTCTTCACTCTACAGTGCTTGACATACTAAGCATCCCTTCGATTGCGATGCTAGATGATAAGCTGCTTTGCTGATCGACCAGGACGATCGTGGTGGTGGAGGATACAACCTTGTCCCGCTCCTACATACATCTCGAGTTTGACTTCATGTATTGCGCAAGGTGCAGACTCACTTCATTGTTAGCTTTTACAGTCGAGGGCAAGTCTCCTCTCCGGAACGCACTCAGCGATGTGAGGATCAATAAGTACATTATGGACGCGAAAATGTGTCGATGGATCGACTGCTTCAACAACGTCACCGTATGGCTTGTTAGTGCCTTAGCGATGCAGCGCTTGCTTTGGAGTGAGTGGTGACATACGATTGGACAGAAAATGCAGACATCTAAACTGTGTAGCCACACTGAATTTGTGTGCACCACATTCTCACTTTCGATTCATCAGACAACAATGACCAGCGCCACTCACCCGTTCGAATGGTGCGTCGCCTTGCAACGCTGCTGTGTATGGACCCAACATTTTGACATTGTCTTCTTCTTCTTCTCTATAGTGAGATCAGTCTGAGCTTCCCTGAAGAAGTAGACGCGCAGTACGTGCTCCAGACGCTCGAGGTGGACGCAGAGCTACAGCCTGACAAAATCCATCGTACACTGACCGTGAAAGGATCGGAACTCCATGTGTATGATTACTATGTGATTGCAATTTGCTGTCTGTTTGCATTAGAGCTGATTGTTGGACTGTCGTGAACTATTTGCTGCTTAATTGATGGTGTAGCCACTTCGAGGCCACGGAGATCCGACTGCTGCGCGCTGCAGTGTCTTCCTTTTACGACATGGGCGTGTTAGCTGCCCGGACGCTGCTTGAGTTTAAAGAGTGATGAGTCAAATACAGTGTCAGTATCGTGCATCATTTTGCTCCAAGTCTCGAATCGTCTATTTACCAAGTTTGCTGCCAATAGACCGTCACTGGTTGACCATGCGCTCACAGTTTTAGCGCAAATGGAAGAAACTAGTGGTGGCAACGGCGTGGAGTCGCGCGCTTGCGAGGTGTTGTCGACACATTGAATGGCCACACTTTACAGTAGTTTATGATAATGTTTGGCAGGCCTCTTTGTTCATGACGTGTTGATGCAAATGCCTTGTGGCACGTGTCAACCTTCTACCTTTTCAGCACACACACTATAGTAGCTACAGGTTGCATCCTAGTACGCATACACATGAGTGTGCCTTGCACTGCAAAAGCGGTGGGTGGATTTTGTCGTTTGCACGATCTGTAGGAATTCATATCCGCACCGAAGTTAATTGTCCTTGATTGCTCCCGTTCCTTGCTCTCTATTGTACACTTGACCGCTGCTGTCACATGGTGAGAAAGGCAAATCCAAAATCTCCAGTTGTCACTGCGAGTGCTGCTTTGCTTTGCAAACTTTACGTGGTAAGGAAAGAAAAGCGTTTCTGATTTTGCTGAAGATATGATAAGGCAAAACTGAAACCAGGAATGCTTGATAAAGTCGGCAATGTAGTAAATTCTCTTTAGACCGCAACTATTGAAACCGCGATCAAAGCTCTCCAGCTGAGTGACGTGGTGCGTGTAGCCACAACGAGAGAGCGAGGTTGGTTAACGTCGTGGCGTTTTCTCGAGTGCGATGCAGTGAGCGTTTTCTCGTGGTAAGTGGTCGTCTTGAAGAGACCAACTAGCAAGTTATCTCCGGACACAATGCTATTCCTGCCAGTGCTGCTGGCCAGTGAACCCCATGGGCATGGGAACCTACGCGACCAACGGCTGCATCTCAGATATACTACAAGAGTGAGATGGGGAACTGGAATACCAGCCCAGCACTCGATGACTGGTCGTGGGCAGGAGCGCAGCAATAGAGCGCTACACAAGGCCATTTGGGCAAGCTGCTGTCGTCCCAGAGACTGATGTGGACGAACATAGGGTTGTCAAGCTCCTGTTAAGGCTTGAGGACGCTCGTTAACTATACTCTGCGGACAGAAGTCGAAGATTCACCTAACACGACAGTTCCATGGTAACTGCCATTGACCCATCTAAGTCGTGTCTCTGGAGCGGATGTGTGTAACGTGCAAGTTGTCAGCAACTCTGCGTCACCAGTGAGAGTGCATAGCCAGCCGTGAGCTTAACCGCTGTCCAGCCTTGTGCCCAACGTCCCTCTCCTGCTTATCCCATCCTAGTCGACGTCAGCATAACACTCGTCAATTTGCAAGATTCGAGAGAGATTCCGTCAGTTCACTTCATCTGGCCATTATGCCTGCTCCGTCCCTCGACGACTTGGCTCTCGATCCCCGTGAACTCGTAGAGCGGCACGTAGCTCAAGCCTTTGCGCACCACGGCTCCGTGTCCTTTGACGACACGTTGAAGCGTTCCCACCACAAAGTGGGTGGACGCAACTCGATGCCAGCAGCGTTGAGGTTGTCATCGGATCTCAGTTCCTCCCGCTTGTCGAGCTTCGGCTTCATGCCCGGTCACGAGGTCATTGAAACCAGCGTCCGGTTCTTAGGCGTCGCGCGCGTGGACAACCACTGCGCATTCAAGTTGCACGTCGACACGGGTAGAGAGCATTTCGTGTTGCAAAAGCGCTATTCGCAATTCCGCGACTTGCGGCAACAATTGTTGCTGGACCGCAAGGCTGTTGTGGGGGAAAAACGCAAAGTAACTGCCAGAATGGCGCGTGTTTCCAACTTTCACAGCAACTTGCAACGCTGAAATTCCCACGACGCAAGATGAGATTCAAAATGCACCGAGATGATGATATCAAGACGGCGAGAGAACGACAAGCGCAATTGCAACACTTTGTTGAGATGATTCTTGCAGTCTATCGCACTGCTCCGAAGCGACAAGTTCGGTGCTGTGTGAATTCGCAGTGCAGAGTGCTGGAAGCAGTAAGGTCCTTCTTGGATATCAAGGATTTGGGTGAAGACGAGCTGCCGGACTGGAAATCCGCCAGCAACGGCACTACAAGTGGAGACGAAGTTCCGATCCTGGATACACCGCCGTCTACGACGTCGAACCCGTCGCCTCTTAGTAAGGCAATTGGTTCGAACGAGTCGCCGATTCAAACGAGGACGTCGGTCATGTGCCTCGAGGAACTTTACACAATCACTGAAGATTCGGAGCATGCACACGTCTAGACGTCTAGACGATTGACAGTCCCTACGTCTTATTCAAGCAGCCAGCCAAATATTGTAGTAACTTCCTGTCTTGTAGTTTAGTTCCATCGCTGCTGCTCATTTCAGCTTCATCGGAGATCTAGAAGATGAAACACAAGTCTAATAATTATCGTTCACATTGTTCTTGATAGCAATCAGCCCTTTGTTTTGAAGAGATCAACGATAGCAGTGGACACTTTGTCGTCGTTGTTGCGTAGTTTACCCATAATCTGTGAAGACTTGCCCCATTGAACGTTGCTAACAAGCGCCTGCTACCAGTACGTTTTAAGTTAGTTGACGACTAGGTGCTCATGAGTTCACCAATTACCTGTTCATTCATATTGTCAGCGTGGCTCCGACCATCGAGACTCGTGTTATTGTCGCTTCCTGCGCGTTGTCGTGCCCACTGGAAAGCAAATACCAGAAAGCAACAACGTGAAGAGTTCAAATACAAACAGGCCCACCTCATCTGAAATTATGAAGCACTTACACTGAGCCAAGTATCATTACCACGCGAACGACGTGGAGTTGGTTTGTGGTTTTCAAGTAATGGTTTCTGGGCTCGTCGGATTCGGCTAGAGGAGACACCTGGAACACCTCGTTCAGTTTGCGGGCCTCGAGCAGAAGATGGCAAATGTGGCAATTTAGGCAAACAAAATTTTGGCTCACGTGCTGAGCGATGGCCACTACGATCTGGTCGTTGTCCCATGATAGGAATATGCTCATCATCATGTCTGGTGAGAACAGAATCTACCAACTCCTGTTTGTACTGATTCCACTTGGTTTCACGCATTAAATCACGCATGACGGTACTAGTATCGGCACGAGCAGATAGACCAATGACTTCCTGACGCAACATTTGTTCCGTTGCAACATCCTTGAGAACTATTTGTCGGAAATCCACACGATCAACGCGATACAGGATCGCCGAAGGTGAAGAGATGAGCACCGAAAACACCGCGTTGGGTAACCCCAGAATTGCCTCGTAGAAGCCGAAATAGTGTTGACTTTGCAGAACATAGAGAAAGTGTGATTAGTGCTGGGGAGTGCATGACAAAAGTTTACATCGTTATTACCTGCATATATTCGATATCTCAACGAAGCATAGCTGTTTTCGATCGTGTTGCTTTTTTTCTTGCTCAAGGGAATAGCGCTTGACAAGTCTGCATTCACCATGCTTGACAAAGTAGAAATTGTCTTCAAGCAAAAATACCAATCAATAACACAATAATACTGTACATGAATTGCGGTTTTACCTACTTGCAGGTTCGCCTTCGACGACGATAGCATCGTTGTAAGTGTACTGAATCTTCTCCATTCGATCGCATAGCTTTAAGATGGCTTCGTCTTCCCAATGATCCAAGCATGCCACACCCGCCAAGAATGTCATTTTCTCACTAAAATGTTTAGAAACGTTAGACCGGGTGGCTCATGCAAAATTGCAGCGAACACGTACCGAAGTTCTCGTGAAAGGTTACACGCTCGTAGCGCCATAAACGTATCTCGATCAATCTGCATGAGCAATGTCGTTTCGGTAGCAACCACAGACGCTGTTCGTTGCTGCTCTTCGAGAAGGAGGCCGACATCTCCGAATACCTCCAGCGGCTTCATCGTTCGAACGACGTACGTAGCATCATGTGACATATCAAGTTTCCCACCTGGATTCAGAAAACTCGAGTGAACGCGGGCGCGATTCATAATTTCCTCAAATTCGTTTAACGTAGGCGCTGCCATTCGTGAAAAGTCCATGACCACACTCATAGTGCCGTACATGATGCAATAAAATGCATCAGCACGATCACCAATCCGGAACAAAGCATCTCCATCGTCGAGCTCGATGCCTTTGGCTGCCTTTAAGAACCGTAATCGATCTCTCGGCGGCAACTCACTAAAGTATTTGACGCAATGGACTATAGCAAACACCAGAACATTGATGTCAGTGGCATTTATACTCGATAAAGTTTACAACGTACTGTAGTTTTCGAGGTACTCGTAATCAGCTTTGCATCTCACAGATTCAGGCAGTTGCAAAATTCTCCTCAAATTTGCCCGCACTTCTGGCAACTCGTGGTCGGATTGTTCCCGCCAGCTTGCCCTCTTCGATAGCCTAAAGAGAATGAATTAAATATTAAATCAAAGACAGAATACAATCCTGATGCTGCTCACGTACATGGTTGAAGTCTTCAAGTGTAGCCATCTAAAAATGACCTTTCAAATATATGTGGCTACATGATTTAGTGTCAACCACACAGCCCCGCCATATTTGATATAATCACAGCAACTCGACAGGTGAGGGTGGCGCCATCGGCGCATCTACAGTCATTTGATGCTTGTGCATGCGCCCCTGGCGCTTGATTGAGAGACCAAGCATTTGCATTATACAGTTCTTGATCTCACCTATCTATTCCTGTCGTTTTTACGTAGATATCCCCCCTCTATCATCGTCAAATTCCTGATTGAAATTAGTATGGACCCCGAGAACAAGAAAAAGTGTACGGACGTCGTGGAGCATTTCTTAAAGCTCGACAGCTGCGGTGGGTTGCTTTTGCTATTGATTTACTGGCTTAAAATTGATACTAATAAGCTGGTGATCGTAGAGCCATTCCGTGAGCGTGTCAATTGGGAGGAATGGGGACTGTACGACTATCTGCAGGTGGTCAAGGAGCCCATGGATTTGGGCACTATTCGCACCAAACTGAGCAAGAACGAGTACAAGAAGCCGGCGGAGTTTGCGCGCGACATGCGCCTGGTCTGGAGCAACTGCAAGCTGTACAACCAGGACGGGTCCGACCTGTATCTGCTAGCGGACGAGCTAGCTAAGAAGTTCGAGGATCGGGTCAAGACCATGAAGCTCGATGTGGGTCCGGTTCCCAAGGCAGACAAGAGCATCCCGTACTGTGCAGTGGAGCTTGTATATTTGTAGTTGGTGATGTTAACTAACTGCTATGATGTTTAGAGCCCCGAGTCTAGAGGAGAAGATCTACTTCAGCCAGAACATTTACAAGGTCAACCCCACGGACCTTGGTGCGATTGTACAGCTGCTGGAGGAGCAGTGTCCTAAGGCGCTGGATAAGAGCTCTCCGGATGAACTGGATATTGTGGTCGATCACATCGACAACAAGACCTTCCGTGATTTGGAGAAGTTTGTGATTGAGAAGGTACCGGAGGGTAGCCGTGAGCCGATTTCCACGCCCAAGTCCTCCAAGAAGTCTCGACGGCCTCCCAGCAAGAAAACCAAAACCGATGCGTGATGGAGGATGAGTTCGTTTTGAGCGTTCCAGATTAGCTTTGACTTGCGTTTCTAGTGCCATGCCATCGCTGTTCTGGATGCGACTGAAAAGAGGATAATGCGCGTGTATTTAACCGCATCCAGCATACAGTGAACATCGACCCCCGACTTCCGACGGTTCGTTAGGGTATTTAGTCATCTCCTAACCCCTTACGCTTCGTATCTCTGCTTGATTGTTTGCCGTATTGTGCTATTACTTCTTCTTTCGGAGCATAGCAGCAAGCCGCGTCTGTCGTTGGAACTTGACCTCGAAGCTTTTCCCCTTCTGCTTCTGTTCGGGTTCATCGGGCTCATTTTGAGGAGAAACTCCAATGGTAGGTGTACCTGTGAGTCTGCTGAAGTCCAATGGCGGCACAATCGCAGCCAGCGGCGATACTTTCGATCCATCTGCTGGTTCTTCCAATTGGTCAGGAATTGCTACTGAAAACTGTGATCCTGCCTTGGCACGAGTGGATTGCCACTGAGTTGGTATGGCTTTTGCTCCACCCGATTTTACCAGTGTATCCGATTCTCGCGGAAGTGGAGCAACTGGTTGTAGCTTGAGCATTGGAAGATTAAACTTTGACGGTCGACGTACAGCTTTCTGTTCTCGAGTAGTTGAAGGTCGGCGACTAGACTCCGGTCGATTTTGAAGTGATCTTTTGTACTCCAGCAGCTCTTCTTTATGGTACTCCATCAGCTCGCTAGCCACACAGCGCGAGTAAGTGAGCAAGACAATGGAGAGGGAATCTTAAACTGGTACTTACCCAAGCGAAGGTTCGTCACCGTTGGAGGTATTCCAATTGTCTCCGTGCAGCTTCTTGCCTGCTTTCATTAGTCTTGTCCATTCCTACATAGCCGAATAAAGTTACCAGCTCGTCCGTACACAAAGATGATGAAAAGGCAGCACCTCCTCATCACGTCGACTGGTTTCCACTCGAGAAGTAACAATCTCCTCCAGCTCGTCATGGTAACGAAGCTGATCTTCTCGAGCTGCAAGTTGTTCTCTGAGCTTGTTGATGTATCGTTGGAGATCCTCTTTGCGTTTGCCAATTTGCTCAAGCACACCTGTACTTGACTGTTGAAGATGTAGGGGAGGATGATATTCTACACAAGTGATAAATAATTAACATTCGACTTGGACAATACAATTGAAGCATACTCGTTCGCCGGTTGCGCTTTTGCATGTGCTGTTGGAGGAACCCTAATACTACCAGTCCCACCAACACACAGCCAATGATTAACCCTGGCATATTAATCGACGAACCCGCTGCACCTCGAACATGCGGCATTTCAATTGTTCAGTACCCGTTTGCCATGCAAAAAACCGCAACAAGCAAAAGATTATACTCCATGTCATGCGGCTATATTTTAGACGAGCTTTCGCATGCAGCCTCAGCATTTCCGACTTTGCTCATTGATACTACTGATGAATGAAACGAGCACTGCGGCGAAAAGCGGCATTTCTTTGACTGAGAGTGTGCCTAATGTGTACAGCAAATAATAGGAAGTTGGCGGCTCACACATCTGCAACAAACACGTCATCATCCACTGCAAAGTCGACGCGTCGAAGTTCATGCTCTGTTCCACTGGCGTAGGCGTAAGCCAAAAGTCACTGAGATCCAAGTTCTCCCAGTCTCGCCAACGTCCACTGGAGACGTTTT